>OX457085.1:49021466-49313791 GCA_949752835.1 Empis stercorea | reverse complement strand
CTCAACTTTAATTATATATCAACGAAAACTCAGATTTAAATCAGCATTAACATCAACAACATCGAATTCCATTAGCAACATCTCATCAATAAAAAAAGAAAATCTAACTGAACTTCAAAATTTAATTCATCAGAAATCATAGCAGTTCAACAAAAAAGAAACTAATGTAAGTCAAAAACAAATTCTTAAATTTTTTATTTATCGAGAATCAATTGTATGAATTCAATAAAATCTTAAAAAAAAACATTTATTCAAATTTAAATTTAAAATTCAAATTAAAAAAAAATTCGTATCTAATTAATAAAAAGAAAATCCAAATTTTGTTTAAATTATTTTTCTTTGCGATATGAAATACATATATTTATTGTAATTGTAAAAAAAAAAAACAAATTTTATTTTTAACTTTAATAACTATATATTATGAATAAAATAACATTTAAGATTCTGTAAAAAATTTATCTAGTGGGAAAATTTTTTTTAAATATACAGTCATGGTCACAGAAATAGATCCACCAAGCAAAGTGATATAAAAATAAAATTATTTCTTTATGATGAAATGAAATAATTGCAATTCCATAGTAAAAAATTATGTTTAATTCATTTAAAATAAAATAACAGAAAAATTAACTTAATTTACTTAATGTCATTATAATAAAATATAAAAAAAAATGGTTCAGCTATAATTAATTCACTTATTCACAAAAATAGATCCATTACCAAAAAAAAAAAAATTCTAATTTTTTTTTTTTTATTTAAAATAATATTAGTACTTATTTAAATTAGTATTTGGTCGTTTGGAGATTGGGATGGCCAGGTAAGAACACTGATATTATGATCCGTGAAAAACTGTTTCGCTAAACGGGATGTATGTGGATCGTTATCCTGTTGAAATAGCCATTTTAATGGCATTTCGTACTCCGCAAATGACAGCATAACTTTTTCCAGAATATGGACATACTGGGTTTTATCATTGATTTTAAATAACTAGATAAATCACCGACGCTGCATACTTTCCTCAACAGGTGCCGCCACATACACCATTTTCAGAAATTTGAAAAATAAATTGAAAATATGTGAGCAGCAAAATAAATTCTCTCTTTCAGTGACAAAATAAGAAAAAAATGTATATATTCCTTTATTGCGTTTTTTCTTTTTTGTTGATTTTTTAAGTTTTTATGGCCTTAGAATTTTTATTTTTATTTTATGTTAGTGAAAATTAATATTTGTCAAGAAATTTTATAATGAATATTTATTATTTTTTTACAGAATTTTTGATTTTACTTTATTATATTTAAAAAAAATAATTATTTAAAATACCTTTAATAAAATTGATTTAAAAAAAATATGTATTGTCTCTGATGGGGATTGAACCCGAATGTTATTTTTCATAATTTTTTTCATACAAATACCTATATGAAAAAAATTTGTTTTGTCTTATATATGATTTGATAACCTTATAAACATTTAAACATATATACATATTCATATATATAAAGTTGAAAATTAAAAATTAAATTAATTTGTTTAAAAATGCTTTTAAAAAAAATAAGTAAAAAAAAATTTATTTAAAAAAATATAGTCCCTGATTGGAATTGAACCATACACATATAAATATATGAAAAATATGAAGCAAAATTAGTCCTGCCTGTCTATGAGTATTGATATTACAACTATGGCAGATTCTTTCCTAATTCGCATAATACAATATGTATATATTTATTATATATGTGTGTAATAGGTATATATATAATTAATGATTATGTATATATATAATTAATAAGCATCACTCATAAGACAAGACAATTTTTTTCATATGTTTACATTTTGAAAAATAACCATCGGAGACAATATTTTTTTTTAATTATTTTTTTTAAAGCATTTTTAAAAAAATTTATTTAATTTCAACTTTATTTAAAAACATATATATTTAGATGTTTATATGGTTATCCTTATCATTCATAAGGACAAGACTAATTTTTTTCATATATTTGTATGAAAAAATTATGAAAAATAATATCCGGGTTCAATCCCCATCAAAGACAATATTTTTTTTTTAAATATTTTTTTTTAATAATTTTTTTATAATTATTTTTTTAAAGGTTTTTTTTAATAAAGTAAAATTAAAAATCCTGTAAAACAAATAATAAGCATTCATTATATAATTTTTTGACAAATAATAATTTCCCGTAACATAAAATATGAAAAAATAACAAAATTCCCTACATTGAATTTCTATTCTTCTCAAAATGAATTTGTTCTTTATATAGCAAAAAAAAATTCTCAAGGCCATAAAAACAACAAAAAACGCAAAAAAGGAATATACAACAACATAAATAATTTTCTCACTGAAAGAGAGACAAATGAAAAAATAATATTGTTTGTTAAAGCGATACATGCGCCCTCTGTAGACCAAATATAACAATATTTTTTTTTCAAATGATGATTTATCTAGTTATTTAAAATCAATGGTTTTATCCATATTTTCTTGAATCAAATAAATTGGACCAACTCCATACCATGAAAAACAACCCCATAATTTAATGTTTCCTCCACCACGTTTAACAGTTTTTTTTTGTGAGTTCCGGTAGGAGCTCGGTATTGGGTGGTCTTCTCACATAGCTCCTGCTATCGGATCCAAACAAATTAATTTTAGTTTCATCGATCCAGAGAATATTTTGCCATTTTTTAATACCATCTTCACCGTTCCAACTATATACTATAACTATACTATAGTGATACTATAGTCTATAGTGTATCTATTTCTGTGACAATAACTGTATATGTATGTGTAAAATTATTTTCGAAATAATACGTAACAATATTACAAATTACAATATTAAACTTTATTGCAAATTAAATATATTTGAAGGAAAAAAATATCTGAAAAACAAAATAAATATTTTTAAGCAATAATTACAATATTAGTTTTTTGTGTTTGAATACATTTGTATTCACATATAAATTTTATAAATTAACATAAATAACTTATGAGTGAATTAAATTTAGGAATTCAATTACGAGGTAAAGTAACAAAAAAACCTTCCACAAAATCAGATTCAGAAAATAAATCTGATTTAGATAGTGTCTTTTCCAAATCCTTATTAATGCAACGTTCCCCACCATCTACAAGAAAAACAGCAAAAGTAGATAATAACACAAAATTAGGAGAAAGTTCTAATTCTAAAAATCTTAAAGAAAATTTAAATAACAAAGAGCAATTTCAAAACAACGAAGAAATTTTAAACCCTTTTGTATCTGATCCTCCACAAAATCCTAATCAAGTTCTTACTCGCAGCCTCGGGGTACCAAGATCAAATATGACTGACAAATTCGATATCAATCAGGCTTTAAAAATGATTCCGGTATTTAGTGGAAATCCGCCTGAATTGCATAGGTTCATTCAAATGGCGGAAATTCATTTTAAAAAGACTATGACATACTAACATTGACTGATTTTCTTGATCTTATTACATAAAAATTAACAAGTCGAGCGTATAACGTAATAGCTCGTTACCATACATACAGTGATTGGGAAACATTAAAATCTGCTTTAAATACTAATTTTTCGAAAGTAAGGACTGTGCGACTTGTGCAGGCAGACGTTTTCTCTCTTTCTCACGAATTTAAAGAAGATATATACATATGTCGTGTAGAAAAACTTTTTGATTAATTAAATAACTGTAGTACTTCCCATAGAAGTTATAAGAGCTGTTAATAATTTGAATGAAAAAACTGTATTAAATAGTTTTATGAATGGTTTACGCGCACCTATTAGGACTATTCTTCGCACTTCTCGTCCCGATATTCTAATAAAAGCCGTTGATCTTTGGAAGAAGAAAAATTGAATAAGTAAAATAATAAATCTGATTTTTCAATTAAAAAATGTACTGCTCTTTTTGCAAATTAAATTATCAAAATACAAGAGACTGTAAAAAAACTTCAAATGTTAATAAATCTTATTGTCCACAAACTTATCATAACCAACTTATAATAACCAATCCCAAAGTTTTCTACCAATTTACAAAATAGTAGGCCAGTAGTAGCGACAATTACACCCAGCGTTTGTAGATACTGTAAGAAACCTGCACGTGTATCGGGGAATTCGTAAGTGTGAAAAACGAATCGAAATTGTCATTTTGGCATCACTGATAACGTTTCGAATTATAATTAAGAACGTATCGATTATCAATCGAATCGATTGATTTTATAACTCATTTTCTTGACGTTTTAATCGAAATTTTTAACGTTAAATATTTTATAATCGTTTTCATATCAAAACGATATATTTATTCAATATTTTCAAATGTTAATATGAAAATTTAATTTTTCTACATTACATAATAACTAAATTTAAATATTTTCTAGAAAATATTTAAATATAGTTAAATAAGTATAAATACTTTTTTGTAAATTTATTTACTTTACAAAGAAAATAAAACTTAGACTAAAACAACTGTGGAATAAATTTAGCGGTGAAATAAACAAAAAAATATAAAATTTTTGAAATAAAATTATTTTTTATTTATTTTTTTAATAAAAACAATAAAATTTATTTATTATTTTTATTTTTTTTCAATATAATGACAACAAACAGCTGATTTTGATTTTTTGGAATAGATATTTTTTGAATTGCGATGGCATCACGATTTAACGTTTCAGCCGATCGCTCGTTTTAAAACGTGCGTAAATTAATTTCGATACGTTTTCAAAAACGTAACTACTTCCCCGATAAGGGCCCTGGTCATAAAATAGAAGATTGACTTCCCCGATAAGGGCCCTGGTCATAAAATAGAAGACGGACAGACAGACGGACGGACGGACAAACGGACGGACAGAAATACATATATTTATTGTAATTGTAAAAAAAAAAACAAATTTTATTTTTAACTTTAATAACTATATATTATGAATAAAATAACATTTAAGATTCTGTAAAAAATTTATCTAGTGGGAAAAATTTTTTTAAATATACAGTCATGGTCACAGAAATAGATCCACCAAGCAAAGTGATATAAAAATAAAATTATTTCTTTATGATGAAATGAAATAATTGCAATTCCATAGTAAAAAATTATGTTTAATTCGTTTAAAATAAAATAACAGAAAAATTAACTTAATTTACTTAATGTCATTATAATAAAATATAAAAAAAAATGGTTCAGCTATAATTAATTCACTTATTCACAAAAATAGATCCATTACCAAAAAAAAAAAAATTCTAATTTTTTTTTTTTTATTTAAAATAATATTAGTACTTATTTAAATTAGTATTTGGTCGTTTGGAGATTGGGATGGCCAGGTAAGAACACTGATATTATGATCCGTGAAAAACTGTTTCGCTAAACGGGATGTATGTGGATCGTTATCCTGTTGAAATAGCCATTTTAATGGCATTTCGTACTCCGCAAATGACAGCATAACTTTTTCCAGAATATGGACATACTGGGTTTTATCATTGATTTTAAATAACTAGATAAATCACCGACGCTGCATACTTTCCTCAACAGGTGCCGCCACATACACCATTTTCAGAAATTTGAAAAATAAATTGAAAATATGTGAGCAGCAAAATAAATTCTCTCTTTCAGTGACAAAATAAGAAAAAAATGTATATATTCCTTTATTGCGTTTTTTCTTTTTTGTTGATTTTTTAAGTTTTTATGGCCTTAGAATTTTTATTTTTATTTTATGTTAGTGAAAATTAATATTTGTCAAGAAATTTTATAATGAATATTTATTATTTTTTTACAGAATTTTTGATTTTACTTTATTATATTTAAAAAAAATAATTATTTAAAATACCTTTAATAAAATTGATTTAAAAAAAATATGTATTGTCTCTGATGGGGATTGAACCCGAATGTTATTTTTCATAATTTTTTTCATACAAATACCTATATGAAAAAAATTTGTTTTGTCTTATATATGATTTGATAACCTTATAAACATTTAAACATATATACATATTCATATATATAAAGTTGAAAATTAAAAATTAAATTAATTTGTTTAAAAATGCTTTTAAAAAAAATAAGTAAAAAAAAATTTATTTAAAAAAATATAGTCCCTGATTGGAATTGAACCATACACATATAAATATATGAAAAATATGAAGCAAAATTAGTCCTGCCTGTCTATGAGTATTGATATTACAACTATGGCAGATTCTTTCCTAATTCGCATAATACAATATGTATATATTTATTATATATGTGTGTAATAGGTATATATATAATTAATGATTATGTATATATATAATTAATAAGCATCACTCATAAGACAAGACAATTTTTTTCATATGTTTACATTTTGAAAAATAACCATCGGAGACAATATTTTTTTTTAATTATTTTTTTTAAAGCATTTTTAAAAAAATTTATTTAATTTCAACTTTATTTAAAAACATATATATTTAGATGTTTATATGGTTATCCTTATCATTCATAAGGACAAGGCTAATTTTTTTCATATATTTGTATGAAAAAATTATGAAAAATAATATCCGGGTTCAATCCCCATCAAAGACAATCACCCTTATTACCGTAGTCGCTTCGCCAGTCGATACGCGTCGACTCTCATGAATTGGTATTACCATACTCGCTTTTTCTCTCGCTGTCGAAATATTTATCGACTGGGCGACTCTAAATGGTATTACCGTATTCGATTGTAGTCGATATCAGTCGATAATTCACTCGCCTAGAATTTTTCAAGCGAGAGGTTATTTTTTATAGAGAAATTTCATTAAGATTTAAACTTAAAAAAATTATTGTGTTTATTAATTAAAGTATTTTAAATTCTGGATTTTTTAAAGATTTTTTTAAGATAAAACAAATTTAATTTTGATGACGCGGTTTTTTATGAATTAGAAAATTAATTAAGAAAATTACAACTTTGGAAATACCCGAAAAAAAAATAGAATTTATCAAAAAAATTAATTTTGGAAAAACCTTAATTTAAAAATAAATTTAGGTATAATTTTAAATTTCCTTTTAATGACGTGGTTTTTTTATGAATTAGAATTTATCAAGAAAATTTCTCCTTTGGAATTACCGGAAAAAAAAGAATTAAAATTGATTGTATAGATTACATAAATTTTGTTCTATAAAATTAATTTTAATTTTTTTTTTTCAGGTAATTCCAAAGGAGAAATTTTCTTGATATATTCTAATTCATAAAAAAAAACACGTAATCAAAATTAAATTTGTTTTATCTTATAAAAATCTTTAAAAAATCCAGAATCACCTCTATGAATTGAAATACACACTAAAGATATATATTTTTTTTATAGAATTTAGCAATATTATTTTGTAAAATATGGATTTTTAATTTTTGGCTTGAAGCATTAAAATTTTTTTATTAAATATTAATTGCTTAATTTAAAAAAAGAATTCGAATAAATAGACAAACTGTCAAATAAATTTCCAAATTATGAAAAAATGACTGTGCTGCCAATACAGAAAACAAAAAATATACGCGTCCTGCCGTGTTTCTCAATTGAGAGTCGCCTAAAAGCGAAGCGAGTACCATCATACCAAAAATAATCTCAATCGAATCGACTATCGAATCGACTGGCGACTGGCGTATCGACTGGCGAAGCGACTACGGTAATAAGGGTGATTAACATTTTTTTATTACATATTAATTGCTTAATTTGAAAAAAGAATTCGAATAAATAGACAAACTGTCAAATAAATTTCCAAATTATGAAAAAATGACTGTGCTGCCAATACAGAAAACAAAAAATATACGCGTCCTGCCGTGTTTCTCAATTGAGAGTCGCCTAAAAGCGAAGCGAGTACCATCATACCAAAAATAATCTCAATCGAATCGACTATCGAATCGACAGGCGACTGGCGTATCGACTGGCGAAGCGACTACGGTAATAAGGGTGAATTTCTTTTTTTAAATATTTTTTTTTAATAATTTTTTTATAATTATTTTTTTAAAGGTTTTTTTTAATAAAGTAAAATTAAAAATCCTGTAAAACAAATAATAAGCATTCATTATATAATTTTTTGACAAATAATAATTTCCCGTAACATAAAATATGAAAAAATAACAAAATTCCCTACATTGAATTTCTATTCTTCTCAAAATGAATTTGTTCTTTATATAGCAAAAAAAAAATCTCAAGGCCATAAAAACAACAAAAAACGCAAAAAAGGAATATACAACAACATAAATAATTTTCTCACTGAAAGAGAGACAAATGAAAAAATAATATTGTTTGTTAAAGCGATACATGCGCCCTCTGTAGACCAAATATAACAATATTTTTTTTTCAAATGATGATTTATCTAGTTATTTAAAATCAATGGTTTTATCCATATTTTCTTGAATCAAATAGATTGGACCAACTCCATACCATGAAAAACAACCCCATAATTTAATGTTTCCTCCACCATGTTTAACAGTTTTTTTTGTGAGTTCCGGTAGGAGCTCGGTATTGGGTGGTCTTCTCACATAGCTTCTGCTATCGGATCCAAACAAATTAATTTTAGTTTCATCGATCCAGAGAATATTTTGCCATTTTTTAATACCATCTTCACCGTTCCAACTATATACTATAACTATACTATAGTGATACTATAGTCTATAGTGTATCTATTTCTGTGACAATAACTGGATATGTATGTGTAAAATTATTTTCGAAATAATACGTAACAATATTACAAATTACAATATTAAACTTTATTGCAAATTAAATATATTTGAAGGAAAAAAATATCTGAAAAACAAAATAAATATTTTTAAGCAATAATTACAATATTAGTTTTTTGTGTTTGAATACATTTGTATTCACATATAAATTTTATAAATTAACATAAATAACTTATGAGTGAATTAAATTTAGGAATTCAATTACGAGGTAAAGTAACAAAAAAACCTTCCACAAAATCAGATTCAGAAAATAAATCTGATTTAGATAGTGTCTTTTCCAAATCCTTATTAATGCAACGTTCCCCACCATCTACAAGAAAAACAGCAAAAGTAGATAATAACACAAAATTAGGAGAAAGTTCTAATTCTAAAAATCTTAAAGAAAATTTAAATAACAAAGAGCAATTTCAAAACAACGAAGAAATTTTAAACCCTTTTGTATCTGATCCTCCACAAAATCCTAATCAAGTTCTTACTCGCAGCCTCGGGGTACCAAGATCAAATATGACTGACAAATTTCAATATCAATCAGGCTTTAAAAATGATTCCGGTATTTAGTGGAAATCCGCCTGAATTGCATAGGTTCATTCAAATGGCGGAAATTCATTTTAAAAAGACTATGACATACTAACATTGACTGATTTTCTTGATCTTATTACATAAAAATTAACAAGTCGAGCGTATAACGTAATAGCTCGTTACCATACATACAGTGATTGGGAAACATTAAAATCTGCTTTAAATACTAATTTTTCGAAAGTAAGGACTGTGCGACTTGTGCAGGCAGACGTTTTCTCTCTTTCTCACGAATTTAAAGAAGATATATACATATGTCGTGTAGAAAAACTTTTTGATTAATTAAATAACTGTAGTACTTCCCATAGAAGTTATAAGAGCTGTTAATAATTTGAATGAAAAAACTGTATTAAATAGTTTTATGAATGGTTTACGCGCACCTATTAGGACTATTCTTCGCACTTCTCGTCCCGATATTCTAATAAAAGCCGTTGATCTTTGGAAGAAGAAAAATTAAAATAATAAATCTGATTTTTCAATTAAAAAATGTACTGCTCTTTTTGCAAATTAAATAATCAAAATACAAGAGACTGTAAAAAAACTTCAAATTTTAATAAATCTTATTGTCCACAAACTTATCATAACCAACTTATAATAACCAATCCCAAAGTTTTCTACCAATTTACAAAATAGTAGGCCAGTAGTAGCGACAATTACACCCACCGTTTGTAGATACTGTAAGAAACCTGCACGTGTATCGGGGAATTCGTAACGTGTGAAAAACGAATCGAAATTGTCATTTTGGCATCACTGATAACGTTTCGAATTATAATTAAGAACGTATCGATTATCAATCGAATCGATTGATTTTATAACTCATTTTCTTGACGTTTTAATCGAAATTTTTAACGTTAAATATTTTATAATCGTTTTCATATCAAAACGATATATTTATTCAATATTTTCAAATGTTAATATGAAAATTTAATTTTTCTACATTACATAATAACTAAATTTAAATATTTTCTAGAAAATATTTAAATATAGTTAAATAAGTATAAATACTTTTTTGTAAATTTATTTACTTTACAAAGAAAATAAAACTTAGACTAAAACAACTGTGGAATAAATTTAGCGGTGAAATAAACAAAAAAATATAAAATTTTTGAAATAAAATTATTTTTTATTTATTTTTTTAATAAAAACAATAAAATTTATTTATTATTTTTAATTTTTTTCAATATAATGACAACAGCTGATTTTGATTTTTTGGAATAGATATTTTTTGAATTGCGATGGCATCACGATTTAACGTTTCAGCCGATCGCTCGTTTTAAAACGTGCGTAAATTAATTTCGATACGTTTTCAAAAACGTAACGACTTCCCCGATAAGGGCCCTGGTCATAAAATAGAAGATTGTAGGAAAGAGCTTATAACAATTCAAAAATGCCGCGCAACCCAACTACTGATCAGTAGTTTTATAATCATGGGCTTTTTTTAAATTATCTACTGTAACTGCATATTTTGAGTATTATGTTGCACCCTCTAGTGGCAGAAATTAAAATTATAATAACTGTGACTACCTTTCATATGCGACATTAAACGTAATTTTTGGGAATTATCGACTATTGGAAATCACATTTTAAAAATTAACATTTTATATATTTTACCATTCAGCGCCTCTAGCGGTATAAATTTGAAATATGGTTACTGACATCGTATTCTACTCTTAAATACCTTTCCAACGAGTGGTCAAACTTCATTTTCGGTGCACATTTACTATATAAAATTACATTTTTATTCGGAAAGATGTTTTGGCAAAATGTGAATAGCGCCGTCTACCGGCCGAATTTTAAAATTATATCAATTACATCTGGTTCTCAATAAATCAAGCTTTCTATTGGTGGGTCTATCATGAACTTGTGTGTACAGTAACTATGTGAAATTATTGCTTTTTATTGTTTACATCGGACAGACGGACAGACAGACGGACAGACGGACAGAAAGACGGACGGACGGACAAACGGACGGACAGAAAAGCGTTAACATAAAAGATTTTTTTTAAAAAAAAAACCCTAAAAATAGAAGAAAATAATCAAATTCCGGGAAAGGAACCTCAGTCTGAGCCTTCTGGTGCCCAAACCCAGGCGAAAAATATCAAATAAGGCACCTAAATTCAAATTTAGAAAGTCCAATATTAAGTCGAATAAATTGCCTGGTAACACTGGTAAATGTCAGAAGTGAAAAATTTAGCGCTCTTAATAAAAAATAATAAATTAAGGAATAGTTAAGAAAATATAAGAATAAATAATAGTTAGTATATTGTGCGCAAAATTGTCAAGTGTCTAGCCAATAATAAGGATAAGTTATTATAAATTTAAATATTTAAACTAAAAATTAAAATTTTAGAAGTAAAAAAATTAAAACAACACATAACCTCAATCTACCACAAAACAACAGAAAAAAATATATTTATTGCTTATCATAACTTATGTAAACAGAAGTAAACTCCATTATATAGCCAATAATTCGTGATGGAGCAATCAGAAAAATCAGTGGATTGTGGTGCTCTGATGAAATTTATGAAAAGACTTTACAAATAGCTGTTAAAGAAATCAAGGTAACAGTAATTGATAATAGTAAACAAATTCATTTCCTAAAAAATCAAGTCAGCGAACTAGAGAAGACAGTAAAGAATCAAGGCGATACTATAGAATTACTGGAAAGAAAGAGCTTTTTAATTTAAAAGAATCTGATAAAGAAAACGTAGTGGATTTGTTATTAGCTTTTGTGCAAAAGAGAATTAAAGTACCGTTGTGCATTCAGGAAAGTAATTTTGCCCACAGAATTGGTAGCAAATAAGGAAAAAGGATACTGTAGGCCAACCTTAGTTAGTTTCACTTCTGCTATCAAAAAAGAAGAAATATTAAGTAACATAAAGAATTTAGAACACACCAGCTGGAGCATTAAAAGTGATTTCACCACAAAACAGCGAGTCTTTCGATCGAAACAGATTCAGGCTGCCCAAGTATTAGAAAAAATTGGTAAAACAGTAAATATAAAGGGTAGTAAATTAATAGTGAATGGTGAAATCATTGATGTAAATGATATAGAAAAAAATTCTGAAGTTGTAGCAGGTGTTGAAAAAGAAAAATCCAAAAGGTCAAGATCACCTACTAGTAAGGTAGAAGGAGAAGAAATTACTAAAATTCACAAAAATAACAACAATAGAAGATCGATTAGTGTAGGCAGACCGAAAAAAAATCCAACTGGTCAAGATACGACACCAAAAATCCCTGCAAGTATCAATCTAGAAAAAGTTTAATATATAAATTTTGTATACCAATTTAGTTGGCTAGAAACTGGCAATTCATAAGGACAACGAGTAAGATTAACTGACTTGGAAATGAGGAAAGCAACGGGAAACTACCTCATCAATTTATTACCTGGTAAAACATCAAATTCAAAACACAACAACAGCAAAAACAACAACATAAACACTCTCCCAAGGCGATCGGTTCTACGTACCGGAGATACCCTGGCACACAACATCTGTTGAACCCCAGGCCAAGGATCGCCAATCCGGAAACAGGTTTGAGATTGGATTATTTAAGCTTTCTCTTTCAGGCGTTGTTTCTTTTTAATTTTTGCTCTGCTCGGGCAGATTCTCCCGGCCAATCTGCTCAAAGTACTACTTATAAGAGCCGGAATTGAGTTAAACCCGGGACCCAGAATCTGGCTATGCTCGGTCTATAATATTCCTATACGGAAAACAGTAGCTTCAGTACGCTACAACAGTTGTAATAACTGGTGTCACCTGAGGCAGTGTACTGACCTACGAAGCACTAGCGACTATACCTCAACATTCATAGGTAGTTGCTGTGCTCGCAGATCAGTTTCAGACGAGGATAGCGATAATAGCGCTACGTCGTCAGTAGACCTGGCCCCCAGTAACAGCCCTAATATGGCAGCATTTTCAGATCGGACCACTTCACCAGCTTTATTGGCCAATCAATCATACCACCCGCTCAACAACAACATGTCATTCCCACAGGCCATACAGTTAAACCGTTTAAAATCCTTCAATGGAACTGTAATGGTCTTAGAAATTCTAATTGCTGCCATACAAGAAACTAAAATACCTTGCTCATGCTCACTGTCGTCTTTTGAGGGTTATCGCATCATCCGTTGTGACCGAACCGACAGGGGGTGGGGGGGTGGCGTATTGGCATTCATCCTCCAACAAGATGTGTCTTTTAGACTCTCAAGACACTAGATCGACCTCCGATCCTCATCTTGAGACAAGGAGCATTGCAGTTCGAGCTGGGGATGTTGAGTTAACACTCACCAATGTTTACATACCACCAGTAAACAGTGATGGTACAAACTACCAACAAACAATTCAAAACATCCTACTGGGACAGAGTACCATCATTATGGGTGACTTCAATGCTCACCACCAACTCTGGTACTCTGCCATACCTGACGACAATCGTGGCAACAGCCTCGTCGAGCAAATTGAGGACTGTGACTTCATTACCATCAACGAAGATTTTCCTACCAGAATAACACCTACTTGTTCTAGCTCGCCTGACATCACACTTGTGAGTACTGCGCTTTTAAGCAAAGTGTCATGGCGAGCAGAACCAGCGCAAGTTCCGACCACATTCCTATAATACTTACTATAGAGGAACCTGATAACTTTGTCGTCTCCGAACAGCGAACTTACTTTAACCATAATAAAGCCAATTGGCCTGAGTTCGCGAAATTCGTAGATGACAAAGTCGGTTCTGAGTCGGAACCCAACAGCGCGATCACTGGTGAGAAGATCTTCCGTAATGCAATTATTACTGCTGCCAAAAGGTTTATACCAATGGGCCGAATTAAAAAAGTGATCCCCGATTTCCCACCTGAAGCTTCACGCCTAGTCGAACAAAGAGACCACCTCAGAGCTACGGACCCAGGTGATGCCCGCATATCTCAACTCACACAGGACATCCACAAACTGGTAGCCGAACACCGGCGGTCCAAGTGGTTGAGTCACCTTGAACAATGCTCACCTGGTTCCAAGAAACTCTGGTCCACCATCAGTGGTCTATCAGGCAAGCGACAGGTGCAAAATAAACCGGCAATCACGTTTAATGACCGCCAGTTTGACAGCAGTAAGAAATGCGCGTCCCAATTTTGTCGACAATTCATTGAGCACCCTTCAGCCCGGACAAAACCATCCGTCCAGCTTTGCGAAAAATTAAAAATCTTAAGGCAGAAGATAACACCTATTCTTTCACTGCCCGCGAAGTCCATGAAGCCATCAGGAAGGCAAAGCCTAATTTTGCGAAAATTATAAACCTTACCCTAAACAACAACACCATTCCAAATATTTGGAAAACTACGAGGATTATTCCCATTCTAAAACCTGGGAAACCCGCAGGAGAAGGTTCTTCGTATAGGCCTATTTCGCTGTTGTCACCTGTAGCAAAGACAATGGAGACGCTCCTACTACCCCAATTACAGCAACAATTTGCTCCTGCAACACATCAACACGGTTTGAGAAGCATCGCAGTACCACCACAGCGCTAACCGAACTTACAACAACTATTGCGGACGGTTTAAACCACCGACGTCTGCACTGGCGCACTGTTGTGGTGGCACTCGACTTGTCGAAGGAATTCGACACGGTCTCCCACGCTATTCTCCTAAACGATATTTCGAACTCCACACTTCCAAACACAACCAAACGGTTCCTATCAGCTTACATCAATGGTAGGGCCGCGTATGTGGAGTTCAGGAACTCACGTTCAAAATATCGTAAACTAAAGATGGGTGTACCGCAAGGGGGTTGTCTCTTTCCCATCCTTTTCAATCTGTACTTATCATTGATCCCTACACCACCTACAGGTATCAAACTGATAACGTACGCCGACGACTGCTCAGTAGCCGCAACAGGCATAGATGTGAACAAGTGACAAGTATGCTTAACGCTTACCTGTCAGAGCTTGCTCAGTTCTTCACATCTAGAAAACTCCAACTCGCTTCACAAAAATCATCGGCTACGCTGTTCACTTCATGGACGAAGGAAGTCAGGCTCCAAATGGATATTCATATCAATGGGGAACTTATCCCCACTGTAAACAACCCGAATATCCTGGGAGTCACCTTCGACAACCTTCTGACATTTTCAAAACATGCAACAAAGTGAGCGGCAGAAACAGAATACTTAGAGCACTCACCGGCAACACATGGGGGAAAGACAAAGAAATTATTATTACGACCTACAAAGCCATCGGTACGTCGATCATTAACTATCCGCCCCCGTCAGGCAAAACACGGCATTGCGCATCGTAACTGGATGTCACTCTATCTCGTGCCCTGACCACCTGCACAACGAAACAAAAATGTTGCCTGTCAGGCCACACAATGAGATGTTATCAAAACAATTCTTGTTGGCCTGCCACAACCCATGCCATCCAGTCCATGATGTCGCTATTAATGAATTGCCCCCACGCAGTATCCGTCGTGACATTAGAACCTTCAACGACAACGTAACTCCAGTAATTCCACCTACCTGGAGTACCACGTCGGTAAGATCGGCCTCTAGAACCATACATACGGACACAGTATCACTGGCAGTTGGTTCATCCAAAATAAACAGGGTACTTGGTACAAGACCGCTGCCTGTCGATGCGAGCGAAAAAACTCTGCCCAGAGAAACCAGAACTACACTGGCACAACTCCGGTCAGGGTTTTGCAACCTGCTCCAGAGCTACAAAGCGCGTATCATCCCTGACGCCACTGATATATGCCCGGAATGCAGCCAAGGCCCTCACGACACCAACCACATCTTTAACTGTACTGCCAAACCAACAGACCTTGAAGCGCTAGACCTATGGTAACAACCCACCAAAGTGGCCGCTTTTCTGGACCTCCCGGTTTAACCAAACCTTTCTAACTGCTAATCACCACCTTAGCAGTCCAAGTAGTACTGATTGCTTTATTGGCTCCTCCAGTAGTTAGTCTTTAGTAGTAACTTTAGAATAGGTGCTTTTGTAGTTAGTATTGCGATTTAGAGTTAAATAAATTGTTGCAGTGTAATGAGGGAGGGGGTTTATTTGATCTATTTTCAGGCCTGGAATCGCTACAACAACAACAACAACAACATAAACACTCTCCCACGACGATCGGTTCCACGCACCGGAGACCCTGGCAATCAACACCAGTTGGATACCAGGCCAAGGATCGCCACATCGAGAACAGGTTTGAGATTAGATTATTTGAGTTTTCCTTTTCAGACTCTGTTCCTGACCTCTTCTTTTCACTACTGGAGTGGATCATACCGGCAGATCTTCTCCCAATACTACTTTTAATTGCCGGCATCGAGTCAAACCCGGGTCCCAGAACCTGGTCTTGCTCGGTCTGTAATCATCCTATTAGGAAAACGGTTACTTCGGTTCGCTGCAATGGCTGTAACAACTGGTGCCATTTTGTTCAGTGTTCCGGACTCCGCAGCACAGCAGACTACACTTCAACATTCATTGGTAGTTGCTGTGCAGCTAGAGCAAACATCCCATCCCCAACCACATCCATATCCCAACAATCATCCACTCCAACCACATCCACATCCCAACAATCCACATCCCAACAATCCATATCCCAACAATCCACATCGCAACAATCCACATCCCAACAATCCGCATTCCAACAATCCACATCCCAACAATCATCCTTTCATCCCTCTCCCCCAAGGTCGCAGTACAGGCAGCCGCAAGTCCACCTAGCAAATGCCTTCAAGATCCTCCAATGGAACTGCAATGGCCTCCGGAACAAATTAAAAGAGGTCACAAATTTCATGTTCCGCAATGATATTCTCATTGCAGCAGTCCAAGAGACCAAAATTCCCAAATCCCACTCCATAACATCATTTGACGGATATCAAATTATCCGGTGTGATAGATCTGACAGAGGAGGCGGACTAGCTTTCATCCTTCATCAGGATGTCTCCTTCAGACCCATCAAGACCACCCAACCATCCATCCCTGATCCCTACCTAGAAACGATGAGTATACCTGGCAAATCCGGTGACCTGGAAATCACTATCACAAATATTTACAAACCACCTGTAAACAGTGTAGATACTCGCTATCTACCCTCCATTGAGCACCTTCTTCAAGGTGATAATTTGATTGTTGAAGGTGATTTCAACGCACACCACCCGCTCTGGTTCTCCGCTCTCCCGGATGATAACCGCGGAAATAGTTTTGTCGAACAAATCGAATCAAGTGACTGCATTACCATCAACGAGGACTTCCCCACCAGAATCACTACCACCTGTTCAAGCTGGCCCGACATCACACTAGTAAGCACATCTTTACTAAGTAAGGTGTCCTGGCGGGCGGAACCCGCATTAAGTTCCGATCACATTCCAGTAATCATTACTGTACAGGAACCCGATAACTTTGTCGTCTCCGAACAGCGAACATACGTGAACCATAACAAAGCCAACTGGCCTGAGTTTGCGAACTTCGTAGACGACAAACTCGGTTCACTACCGGAACCCACTAATGCAATATCTGGTGAGAAAGCCTTTCGTGAAGCAGTCGTAAGTGCATCCAAAAGGTTCATTCCGATGGGCCGAATCAAGAAAGTGATACCAAATTTTCCACCGGTAGCATCCCAGCTAGCCGAGCAACGCGACCACCTCCGTTCAACAGATCCTAGCGACGCACGTATCGCTCAACTCACACAGGACATCCACAAGTTGGTAGCCGATCACCGGCGTTCCAAATGGTTGAGCCACCTCGAACAGTGCTCGCCTGGATCCAAGAAGCTCTGGTCCACAATTAGTGGCCTTTCAGGCAAACGCCTACCACAAAATAAGACGGCTATCACTTTCAATAACACGCAATACGACAACCCTAAGAAATGCGCCAACCAATTCTGCCGACAATTTGTTGAGCATCCGCCAGTTCAGGACAAAACCATCCGTCCTGTATTACGTAAGCTGAAAGCTCTGAAATCGGAAAATAACACCTCGCTATTCAACGCTTCAGATGTACATGAAGCTATAAGAAAAGCCAAACCTTCAAAGGCCCTCGGGCCGGATGGAATTTCGATGGTAATGCTGAAAAAGCTTAACATCCTAAGCCTCGAGTATCTAGCCAAAATTATCAATCTTACGCTAGACAAGCTTAACATACCTAACGTATGGAAAACTGCCAGGATAATTTCAATCCCAAAACCTGGCAAGCCATCCAATGAAGGTTCGTCTTTCAGACCGATTTCACTGCTCTCACCAGTAGCTAAAGTTTTGGAAGGTCTTATCCTACCCCAGCTACAGCGGCATTTCACTTTAGCCTCACACCAACATGGCTTCAGGAAATGCCGCAGCACAACAACAGCTTTAACGGAGCTCACCACGGCAATTGCGGATGGTCTCAACCATCGTCGTCCGCACTGGCGCACAGTTGTCGTTGCACTTGATTTGTCTAAAGCTTTTGACACGGTCTCTCATGCGATTCTGCTCAACGATATTCTGAACTCGACACTGCCCAATAACATCAAAAGATTCCTGTCAGCTTACATCCATGGCAGGACGGCATTCGTAGAGTTCAGAAACTCACGTTCGAATTACAGAAAATTGAAAATGGGAGTACCACAAGGCGGGGTCCTTTCTCCAATTCTTTTCAATTTATATCTATCAATGATTCCACCTGCACCCGAGGGTGTCAAACTGATTACATATGCTGATTACTGTTCGGTAGCAGCCACTGGTTTAGATATAAATGAAGTTACCGACAGAATTAACATCTACTTGTCGGAACTAGAACAATTTTTTAATGCGAGGAAACTCCAACTTGCCTCGCACAAATCGTCCGCTACTCTTTTCACTACTTGGACCAAAGAAGTCAAACTCCTCCTGAATATTCAAATTAACGGGGATCGCATCCCGACAGTTAACAATCCTAATATTCTTGGAGTGACGTTCGACAACCTTTTGACTTTTTCTAAACACTCAAAGTCCATTTGCAACAAAGTAAGTAGTAGAAATAGGGTACTTAGAGCTCTTGCGGGCACGAATTGGGGGAAGGACAAAGAAATTATCACAACAACTTATAAAGCTATTGGTCGCTCTGTCATCAGCTATGCCGCTCCCGCCTGGACGCCATACCTTAGCGACACTCAATGGAAAAATATTCAGTCCCGACAAAACACAGCTCTGCGCATCGCTACTGGGTGTCACTCCATTTCCTGCCCCGACCATCTCCACCATGAAACCTCCATCCTCCCAGTCAGGCAGCATAACGAATTACTTTCTAAGCAATTCCTGCTGTCCTGCCACAATCCCACACATCCCATCCACAACATCACCTCCAGTGAGTTGCCGCAACGTAACATACGGAAGGACCTAAGGGTGTTCGAAACAAATGTTGCCCCAGTAATTTCGACCACCTGGAATTCTACTTCTATCCGCGCAGCACACAAACAGCTCCATACAGACACTGTCTCGACAGCTATCTCTTCTAGCAAATTAAACAGGGTCCTTGGCACAAGGCCACCCGCGATCGATGACAGTGAGAAAACGCTGCCCAGGGCAACAAGAACTACTCTAGCTCAGCTGCGCTCAGGTTGGTGCAATATGCTCCAGAGCTATAAAGCACGCATCAACCCGGGCACAGCTGTCCTACTTGCAACCAAGGCACTCACGACAGCAATCACCTCTTCAATTGCTCTGAGAAACCAACAGACCTTGTAGCCTCAGACCTGTGGCCACTTTTCTGGGTCTCCCAACCTGACTCTACACTTTCCAACTTACACTTTCCACCTTTAGTAAGTAAGGTAGTATTAGTCGCTTTATTATGCTTACTGTAGTTAGTACTTTAGTAATAATGCTGTAGAATTGGCTGCTTTAATTAATAATATAGTGATGTAGTAATTAGAATTGGGATGTAACATTGTAATGAGGGGGGAGATTCTTTTAATCTATTTTCAGGCCTGGAATCGCTACAACAACAACAACATAAACAACATAGACAACAATAATACAAAGAATATCAACAACAAAAAGAACACTAGAAACCGAAAAAATAATAAAAACAAAAACAGCAACATTATTGACATAAATGCCAATCACAACGTAATTAATTATTCAAACAAGAACATAAATAACAACAGCAACACAAAGATGAAATTGAACAACAAAATAACAGTGGCTACGTGGGATGTCAGAAGCTTACTAGAATCTGGCAAATTAAGTAATCTAGAATTAGAAAAAAGCAAGTTAAACCTGGACATAATTGGAGTCAGCGATGTCCACTGGAAAGGTTGCGGTGAAATCAGCACTAAAAACAATCAGTTTATTTACTCTGGCACAAACAACGATCAGCACTGCAGAAAAGGAGTCGTCCTGTTAATAAGTAAAAAACTAAAATCTGCAATCACCAGTATCATCCCAAAATCAGAAAGATTATTATTTGTGCAACTCAAAACTAAAACAGGGTATGCTAACATAATACAAGTATATGCACCAACCGCAGATAGTGATGAACAAGATTGTGATGAGTTTTACAGCGAATTAGAGGAATTACTGTCGCTAACAAAAAAAGAAGACGCAACTATTATATTAGGTGATTTCAACGCTAAAGTCGGCAAAGCAGAAGTTGAAAAAGTAGCTGGAAAATACGGTTTAGGCACTAGGAACGAAAGAGGTGGCAGACTGATTGAGTTTTGTATAAACAACAACATGGTTATTATGAACACCTGGTTTAAGCTCCCAAATAGACGTCTCTACACGTGGACCTCGTCTAAGACTGACAGCAATAGGGTAATTAAGAATCAAATATATTATATAATTATTAATCAATGATTTAGAAATGCGGTAAAAAGTGTCAAGACCTACCCTGGGGCGGACATCCAATCGGACCACATTCCAGTGGTAGCGAAAATTGAGATCTCCTTGAAACAACCTATAAAGAAAAAACTAGAACCAAAACCGAATCTCACACTGCTTAGCAATAGCGAAGTAAAAAAAAGCATAGCGTAAAACGTAAATCAGAAGCTAAAAATAAAGGTAAACGAGAGCAGAGAAGAATCGAACATCGACATTCAATGGGAGAAAATCAAGAAACCGCTGAAGGAGGCATACGATGACCTAAAAAAATCCATAGCAAATGCTGAAAAAAAAGAATGGATGACCAACGAGATCATGCTGCTGATGAACGAAAGAAGAATATGGAAAAACAAAGACCATCAAAAATACAAGAAATTTAATAAGGTAATAAAACATAAAATAAGAGAAGCGAAAAGAAGGTTCTGGGAGTCGCAATGCAAAGAGATAGAAGAATTAGAAAAGAAAAATAATTATTTCAACTTACACAAGAAGGTAAAACAAGTAACCAAAGTAGGGAGAAGAAAATAAAACGGTGCACTGAGAAACAAAAATGGAAAAATTATTCTAGAACCTGTAAAAAGATTAAAACGCTGGGAAGAGTATGTGACCGAACTGTTTGAAGAAAACAGAAGGTAAATAAGCATGTCAAACAGTGATGAAGGTTTGGTAATCCTAGAAGATGAAGTAAGAGCTGTAATCAAGAATGCCAAAAATCGTCTAGCAGTGGGTCCGGACAAAATCCCGAATGAAATTTTAAAATTACTTAACGCTGAAGCAATTAAAACGCTAACTATATTGTTTAATAATATGTACAGCTCTGGAACAATTCCAACGGAATGGCTTAAGTCCACCTTTATTACCATACCAAAAAAATAATGCTTCAGACTGCGGGGACTATCGAACAATAAGTCTCATGAGCCACAGCCTAAAATTGTTACTAAAAATTATTCACAACAGAATATATAAAAAATTAGAAGAGAACATAAGTGAAACGCAATTTGGGTTCAGAAATACGCTCGCAACAAGAGAACCATTGTTTATGTTGAACATCTTGAATCAAAGAAGTAAAGAAATGAACGACAACATTCATATATGTTTCATCGACTTAGAGACGCACGTTTGATAAAGTGCGACACGACAAAATGATCAGCATCCTGAGAAGTAAAAATTTAGATGAAAGTGATATAAAAATAATCGAATTTCTCTATTGGCACCAAACTGCTGAAGTCAATACACAAGATGGTACAACTGGCGAGTTAGAGATAAGAAGAGGTGTGCGTCAAGGCTGCATTTTATCACCTTCACTATTTAACGCTTGCTCAGAAGGTATATTTAATAAAGCGCTAGGAGAACTTGGAGTCGGTATTAAGGTAAATGGTGAATTGTTGAATAACATTCGATTTGCAGATGATGCAGCGCTATTAGCTGGTAATTTTAATGAGCTACAGACAATGCTAAACAATACATGCCAAGAATACGGCCTAAAAATCAACATAAAAAAAAACAAAATATATGTTAGTTGGCAAGCACGTTTCTGCAATTAATGATATTCTAAAAATAGAGGGTATACCAATCGAAAAAATAAAAAAAATCAAATATTTGGGCACGCTCATTGATGATAGTGCTACAAACAGAACAGAAATTAATTGTAGAATCGAGCAAGCGAGGTGTGCGTTCAATGCGATGAAAAATGTGTTTAAATCTAAACTTGAATTAAATTCAAGTTTAGAATTAAATTCGTGAATTAAATCTAAACTTGAAAATAAAGATGTTAAAATGCTACGTTTGGTCCGTTCTGTTATATGGTGCTGAAATATGGTCCATGTCAAAAAGAGATATGGATAGAATAAACGATTTTGAAATGTGGACGTATAGACATATATTAAACATATCATGGCGCGACAGGGTGACAAATGCTGAAGTACTCAACAGAATGAACAAAACCAAAGAATTGTCGACAACAATCAAGATTAGAAAACTTGGCTTTCTGGGGCACATAAGCAGAGGGTCGAAGTACAGAATTTTACAAATTGTCCTTCAAGGGAAAATTATGGGGTCCAGGAGCAGCGGGAGAAGAAAAACATCATGGATTGGCAACCTGAAAGAATGGTACAACATCTCCACAATACAAATATTTAAGGCAGCTAAATCCAGAGGAAGAATTCACGAAATGATGGGCAACCTCTATAGGGGAGTGGAACGTTAAGAAGAAGAATATTATTAACTCCAAAATCAGAAAATTCAAATTTACTAAATTCAAATTTAGAAAGTCTAATATTATTAAATCCAAAATCAGAAAATTCAAATTTATTAAATTCAAATTCAGAAAGTCCAATATTACTAAATTCAAATTCAGAAAATTCAAATTCAACTAAATTAAATTCTACAAAATCCATCAACAAATTAATAAAAAAATTAAATAATAAAAAATTTAAATCCAATAATCAATGCTGCGTAACAAATAAATCTAAAGTAAAATACTAACGTCATACAAAATCAAATTTTTTTAAGTCAAGAAAGTAATAAAACTTTTTCAAGCATAATAAAACTTAATGTTGAGGGTACACAAAATAATTGCGCTAGATTTCTTATAGATTCTGGTGCTGGAATTAGTTTAATTAAAGCAAGTGCATTAAATGATGATACAATCGTTGATTTATGTACAACTGAAATAAAAGGTATTACTGATGAACCAATTAATACTTTCGGAAAAGTTTCTTTAAAAATAAATATCTCGAATTCTGTCAATTTTCCAGTTACATTTCACATAGTAAAATCTGATTTTCCACTAGCTCAAGATGGTATAATAGAAGAAAACCTTTTAGGAAAAACTAAAGCAGTAATTGATTACAACAAAAATCAAGCTATATTTAATTTCAAATTCTTGTTATACGAAATTCTAATTATAAAAACAATATGGGTTTGTTAATAGCTAGCACTATAGTAAAACCCGTAAATGGTTATATTTTTATTAGTATAAGTAATCCTAGTGAACATGACGTTGAAATAGATGAAAAATTGGACATACAATTTTCACCAATAAATGAATATTCAGTTTATAATTTAGTAAATACAAATCAAGTAAATCAGGTGGAACATAGATTAAATACATTGGGGGAAAAATTAAATCTAAACCATTTAAACCTTGAAGAAAAAAATTAAATTCTCGATATATGTAGAGTTTAATCAACTTTTTTTTCTCGAAGGCGATTCGTTAACTGCTACAAATGCTGTAGAACACGAAATCCGAACCGATCCTTCAAAACCTCCAGTAAAAATCAGACCTTACAGATTAGCGGAAATCCATAAAAGTGAGATAAATAAACAAATAGATTCAATGCTTAAAGAAGGTGTAGTGAGAGAGAATTCAAGTCCTTGGAACTCACCATTGTTAGTTGTCCCAAAAAAAATCGGATCCGATGGACAGAAAAAGTGGAGAGTTGCTTCCGAAAATTAAATGAAGCAACAATTCCTTTTCCCCTGGCAAACATCGAGGATATTTTAGGACAGCTAGGTGAATCCAAATATTTTAGTACTCTAGATTTGGCAAGTGGTTTCCACCAAATAAAGGTTCAAGAAATTGATAAACCTAAAACGGCCTTTAGTACTTCCCATGGTCACTATGAATTCAATCGTATGCCATTTGGTTTGCGAAATAACTAAAGCCTACTCAACAATAGAAAGAGGCACTAGCCTTAGTATGGGCAGTGACGCACATTCGTCCCTATGTTTATGGTAGAAATTTCACTGTGGTTACAGATCACAAACCGCTCGTATGGTTATACAATATAAAGGATCCATCTTCCAGAATAATGCGATGGCGTATTAAACTGAAAGAGAATACATATTCCGTTATACACAAGTCAGGGCATCTTAATTCTAATGCTGATGCACTTTCTAGACTTAATACTACACAAATACAAATTATAACACGCTCAAAATCCAAGTCCAATGACAAATCTCGTGAACAATCTATTACAGTAAATAAAGATGATAATGCATCTGAAAGCAGTCCAATATTTGAATCCACTACTTCTTTAAATAATAATAAAATAATAACACTAGTAGATCCAATGGAAAAAAGGTACTTTTTGAATACCACGACGCACCAGCAAGTGGTCACCAGGGAATCTCCAGAACTATACGTAGACTCAAAACAAAATTCAGATGGAATAATATGCTCAAAGATGTGAAAAATTATATAACGACTTGTGTTGTTTGTCAGAAAAATAAAATTTATAATAAAAATAAATGTCCCATGGAAATAACTACTACAGCGAAACATCCATTTGAAAAAGTCGTTTTAGATATAGTAGGACCTCTGTCGGAGTCAATTAGTGGAAATAAGTAGATACTTACGTTTCAAGATGACCTTACTCGGTTTATACAAGCTGTTCCTATTCCTAATCAAGAATCTTCAACTATCGCTGAATTTTACATTAGAAAAATAGTATATGTACATTCGGGACACCGAAAACTCTTTTGACCGATCAAGGTCCAAACTTTTTAAGTGATATTTTTAAAAGACTTGTAAAATGTTTAAAATAAATAAAATCCGAACCAGTCCGTATCATCCGCAAAGTAATGGTGCTTTAGAGCGTTCACATCGCAGCTTGGGTGATTATCTTAGGAGTTACGCGTCCAAAGATCCTGATAATTGGGACTCCTGGTTGGATTACGCAGTTTTTTGTTATAATACAACAGCTCACACCTCTACTTAATATACACCTTACGAAATTGTATTCGGATTTAAAACCGAAATACCATCCGCCTTGTCTCAATCCATTCAACCATTGTACAATTACGATGATTACACTTGTGAACTAAAAACTCGTATACAAAACGGTTACGACATTGTACGGAAAAATCATTTACAAGCTAAAGAAAAATCTAAATTAATGTATGATAAAAACGCTAAAGAAACCAAATTCAAAATAGGAGACAAAGTACTTTTAGAAAAGAAAAATAGAACTAATAAGAAACTAACTGCGGTATATAAAGGACCATATGAAATAATAGATATAAAATAATCAGTAAATTCCGTTATAAAAATAGCTAACAAACATAAAGTAGTACATAATAATCTCTTAAAATTATTAGTCGAGTAAAATAAAAATATATATACATATAAATCTCGAATCGAATCTTCGACTTATGACTTCGAAAATCTTCTAAACAATGAAATAATACAATTCTCAGAAACACAAATCCTTAAATCTCCACAAATAAACCACTTGGAGGAGTTTGATCCTAAAATATTCAGCGTAAGCCTAGAAAAACTTCAAAAATTTCGCAATACAAACTATATCACAAGCTCGCAACATACAATATTTACTAATACAAATATTTCAATCATTTCTTTGTAATTTTTAATAATACTGTTAATAATTGCGCTGTTTTTATATAAAAGATACATAAAATTCAAATGTACGCGAATAATAAATTCAGTAGAAACTCAAGATCAGATATAATAAAAAAAATATATATATTTCAAATATTTTAATTTCAACATTGATATATTAAAAGAAAAATTTATTTCTATAAAAAAAATTATACAAGTACGCTGAGAAAAGACTTAGATCACCTTCGAACACTGAAAGCGCGTTAATATTAAAACTGCCTACACCAGCAGTGTAGGCAGACCAAGAAAAAATTCATTAGGCTTTAAATCGAAATATAAAGAAACGCTTCAATTAGATGTTACTGCTACTGATCACAACGAAAAGTAACTTAATCAAATTGTAAGTAAATAAACGGATTTCTAGCACAAACCGGCTAACTCAAAAGGACAACGAGTAAGAAAATACATAAAATTAAAGAATTCAATAAAATTTACAATAAATCTTACAATAATTTTTTTTTTATTTAACATAATTAATTGAATCAACGAAATGAGGAAGGCAACGGGAAACCACCTCATTATCCCTAAAACGTCATTGAATATAGTATTAAATGACAAGGTAAATAATAGCATAATCAATACAAATAATAAAAGCAACAACAACAATAACAACAGTAACATCAACAACAACATCAATAATAATAAAATAACAAATCAACAGGAACAACACTTCATAAAAATAAACATAATATATTGTTTAATATATTGTTTGCTGCAGCCAGGTAAAATTCAAAATTTAGAATTAGAGAAGTCAAGTTAAATCTAGATATTGTTGGTATTAGCTAAACTCACTGGAAAGGAAGTGGAGACATGAAAACAAAAATGAACTATTTCATATACACCGGAGTCGATGACGAACATAGAAAAGGTGTTGGTTTCCTAATATCAAATAAAATTAAAGACTGCATCACAGGTATCGTACGAAAATCCGATAGAATAATACTAATTCAGCTAAAATCCAATAAAAACTTGATTAATTTAGTTCAAGTATACGCACCGACGGCTGAATGTGATGAAAATATCTCGGATGATTTCTACTGTGATCTAGATGAGTTATTGAAGCAAACAAAGAAAGAAAATGTAACTTTAATATTAGGAGATTTCAACGCAAAAGTTGGTCGTGGTGCGGTTGAGAACGTTGTAGGTAAATACGGACTAGGAATAAGAAACAGCAGAGGGAACAAACTGATAAATTTCTGTATCGATAATGATCTAGGCATAGCCAATACTTGGTTTAAATTGCCTAGCAGACGCTTATATACATGGACATAACCAAAAAACAGCGAAGAAAGAATAAAAAATCAAATTGATTACATTTTAATAAACAATCGCTTTAAAAATGCCATAAAGTCCACCAAAACTTATCCAGGTGCAGACGTACAATCAGATCATGTTCCAGTAGTTGCCAAAATTAGAATATCTCTGAAAAATATTGGTAAGAAAACTATAAAAAAATAAAACTAACCTATCTATTTTAGATTCACCAGAAGTAAAAATAAAACACAGTAAATGTCTGAATGATTTGATAAAAGCAAATAAAACATTAATAACAGAAGATAAAGACTCTAATAGCAAATGGATCGAATTCAAGAAACCACTATTAAAAAGTAATGATGATATAAACAACAATGTAGTTGTAAATACAAGTAAAAAAGAGTGGATGACATTAGAGATCTTAATATTAATGAATGAAAGACAAAAATATAAATCAAATTTGGCAAAATACAAAGAAATTAATAAAATCATCAAAAATAAAATTAGAGAAGCCAAGAATAAATTCTGGAAATCGCAGTGTGAGGAAATTGAAAGGTTAGAAAAAAAACATGAATATTTTAAATTGCACAAAAAGATCAAATTAACAACAAACAGCAATAACAAGAAAAGTCACGGGGCTTTGAAAAACAAGGATGGAGATATTATCCTGGAAGCAGCAGATAGATTGAAAAGATAGAAGGAATATGTTACCGAACTTTTTGATGATATTAGAAGGGCACCTCCAGATCTAGATAATTATGACGGTGCATTAATTTTAGAAGATGAAGTGAAATCTGTTATTTCTAAATCAAAAAAACGTTTGGCAACAGGGCCTGACAATATTCCAAATGAAATATTACAGATGCTTGATGATGAAAGTATAAAAATTCTCACCAACGTGTTCAACAAAATCTATGATTCTGGCGAAATTCCGATTGACTGGTTGAAATCAACATTTACTCTTCTACCTAAAAAAAAAAATGTTTCTAATTGTAGTGACTTTAGAACAATTAGTTTAATGAGTCATGTTCTAAAAATATTTCTTAAAATATTGCATGAAAGAATGTACAGAAAATTAGAGGTGGATATAAGTGAATCCCAATTCGGTTTCCGGAAAGCGTTAGGTACCAGAGATGCGTTGTTCACGTTCAATTCGTTGATCCAAAGATGTCGTGACATGAATGTAGACGTTCATGCTTCATTGACTTCGAGAAGGCTTTTGATAAAGTAAAACATGATAAATTGGTTCAAATTTTGATTGATAAAGGAATAGACAGTAAAGACGTTCGTATTATAGCAAATCTTTACTGGAACCAAGTAGCCGAAGTCAAAACTGAAGATGGTATCACAGACAGCATAGCCATCAAAAAAGGAGTACGGCAAGGTTGTATACTTTCACCGTTACTGTTCAATGCATACGCCGAAGAGATTTTTAAAGAATCCATAAATAAGGATGAACTTGGCATTAATATCAATGGTGAGCTGTTGAAAGTTATCAAATTTGCGGATGATGCTGTTCTATTAGCAACAAATTTACAAGATTTAAGTTTCATGTTAGAAAAACTCAGTTTGAGCTGTGAAAACTATGGGCTGAAAATTAATATTAGTAAAACCAAATACATGGTGATTGGTAAAAATCCAAGTAGAATCCATAAGTTAATTTTAAATAACACAACAATCGAAAGAGTGAACAGAACAAAATACTTAGGATCAATTATAGAAAGGGAAGCGACAAATAGAACAGAAGTAATTTGTAGAATAGAATATGCGAGAACAGCGTTTAAAAAAATGTCAAATCTTTTCTGTGAAAATGAATTAAATTTAGAACTAAAAATTCGAATGTTAAAATGCTATATTTGGCCGATTCTTTTTTACGGTGTTGAAGCTTGGACACTGAACAAATACGACATGAAGAAGATTGAATCCTTTGAGCTTTGGACCTATCGTAGAATCCTAAAAATATCTTGGAGAGATCATGTCACCAATAAGGAGGTTATGCGAAGAATTAAAAAAGAAAAATATTTATTATTCAGTATAAAGCAAAGAAAACTTGGCTATTTGGCTCATATTATGAGGAATAGTAAATATCGATTGCCGCAACTAGCGATCCAAGGTAAAATAGTGGGCAGAAGGAGTAGAGGAAGAAAAAGGATTCTGTGGCTGAAAAATTTAACTGACTGGTTCCAAGTATCTACTATAGAATTGCTGAGAAGCGTGATGTCAAAAAGTATAATTTATTCCATGATGGCCAACCTCCGGAACGGAGTGGTACAATAAGAAGAAGAAGAATACAAGTATACAAAAATAAAAATATATTATATTAAATTTACAAAATATTATTGTTCTAAATGAAAAAAAAAAATGAAAAAAAAAATATTATATTAATATAGTTTACTAAATATTATTGTTCTAAATGAAAAAATAAAATATATATATTAAATATTCTATTACATATTTATAATCTTATAATAAACTAAAACTAGAATAATTGTGTTATAATACACTCCACTTTACCTTAAATATGCTTTATTCAAATACCTAAAATATCAAATTATATTATTTCCTGTCTAAAAGTTTACACGTTTTAAATTATTTCATTTTCAATAATTATTGAAAATTAATAATTTAAAATTACCTTTTCAAATTGATGTGTTAAGCATTTACAGCTTGCGCGTGTAAAAGAATCAATATTAAAAATTAATAAATTAAATTTACCTTTTAAAATTGATGCAGTAAGCACTTAATTACATTCAATTATTCTAAAAGGTAAATTAATTTAAAATACATTCAGAACATTGCAGTGAATTGTTCAGTTATTAGAGTTTTATAAATTAAAAGTAATCAATAAAAAGATGATATTCGAAAAATACAATATATGTATATATATATATATATATATATAAATCATTGTTAAAATTATTGTAATAATATAAAATATAATAAAATCACAAACTTATTAAAAATAAATAAAATAAATAAATTAAATATTGTGTTTGTTTTTAAATTATCTAGTAAAAATTGTTAGAATCATTCTTTTGAATATAAATTCAATTAGGTAGCTCATATAGGAATTGTATTAAGAGGTTTAATAACTATAACTTATTGGGGCTTATGTAATTCCCGTCGAGTTCATCGAATACGAGTTCATCGAAAACGAGTTCATCGAAAACAAGTTCATCGAATACGAGTTCATCGAAAACGAGTTCATCGAATGATCAATTCATCGAATGACGAGTTCATCGAAAAAATATTATTTTTTAACATATTGATGATTTTTTTAAGAAAAGTATGTTTATGCATTGATAATGAAAAATAGCTATAAATGGGGAGGACTGAACCATTAGTTTTAAAATTCAAAGAATTTGAATAGAAATATAATTTAAATCTTAGAAAGTTGGTATCTTATTTAATTATATAAAATTTTTTATTTTTTTAAATAACAAAAGATTATATTCTACAGAAAATGGTTTTTCTGAAAAGTGGGAAATTTTTTCCATTAATTATTTTATTCATTGTTATATTTAACATGAAATAGTTTGGTGACTTTATCTTTATTTTTTGTATACTTGACTTTATTTTTTGTATTCATTGATAAAATTTCAGCCCTTTACTTAAATTTACCTAAAAAATTACATAAAAAATATTTTTTTCTTAATTTTGTTTCTTTATAAATTTTCTAACTAATTAAAAGATAAAAAATAAAGTAATTTAGATCCTACCTGTTTTAAAAAAATGTAATATTTTCATTTAATTATATTTTAGTTGTAATACTTGTTCTATTAAATTTTTTATATCTAAATTTTTATCATTTTAATTTCATTTAAAAATTAAATTATATCTAAATTTTTTTTTTATAGATTATAAGTATAAAAAAATTAAAATTAAATATTCAATAAATAATTTTCAATCGAACACCTATTAGTATTTAAAATTGCAAAAAAATAACTTTCGATTTCCAAATTTTTTTACTAGGATCAGAGAATTCACAGCATTAAAAATCAACTATTTTTAATTTCAAAGTGAAGATTTGTTTATAAAAACGTTTTACCTAGCATTTATAGCTATTTTTCATTATCAATGCATAACCATACTTTTTTTACAAAAATCATCAATATGTAAATATAGTTAAAAAATAATATTTTTTCGATGAACTGGGGGGCTACTATGAAACTATTCGATCGCCGCGCATATCCAATATTATGCGCAAAATAAGAATGCGATCCGCGTCGAATTACCCTACTATGAAAATTAGATATCGAACAACTTTTTTGACGCTTTATCCGAGACACATTTACAAAAAAACATTGGCGCTTTACCAATTTTTATAGGCGCATTGCCATTTTTATTGGGGTATTTAGAATAAAATGATCAGCTGATTGTTTAAAAACATAATTTTTGACATTTATAAATATAAACAAGAAGTTTATTTTGGTAAACTTAAAGTTGTTAATTTAATTTTGAACTAAAGAAAGTAAAAAAAAGTATAAAATGGATTTATTGCATTTTGCTTTATATCGAGGAGCATTTAAAATTTTTTTTAGCGATGTCGTAATTTTTTATTAAATAAATACTCCACTAATAACAAATTGTTTTGAATTTGTTGAAACCCGAAAAAAAAAATTAAAAAAATTTCTTACTTTTATTTAAACTACATTTATTGTTTTTTTTTATTTAATATAATTTATTTACACATTAAATAAATATATTTTTTAATTTAGAAATGCTTACATTTTAAAATAACTACCGGAAATAAATATCCGTTATAAATTTTGCTGTCGAATATAAATATTCGATCGCGCATAAAATGCGCAAGCGCGGCAATTTAACGTTCATGGTAAGGCGGATCATTCGACAGACGTCGAATATTTTTATTTCATAGTAGCAAAATTCGATATTCGATAGGCGCGGCGCGCGCATTTTTTTCATAGTAGCCCCCCTAGTCATTCGATGAATTGATCATTCGATGAACTTGTTTTCGATGAACTCTTATTCGATGAACTCGTTTTCGATGAACTCGTATTCGATGAACTCGTTTTCGATGAACTCGTCGGTTACCCAAATTAATGTCAGTAGTAACGGCGGTAATCATGAAATCGTACAAGAATGACCAATGTAATACAAGTTTATGCTCTTACAGCAAACAATGATGACATCGAAATAGATAAATTTTACAATAAGATCGAAGAACTTCTGGAATTGACGAAAGCTGACGACGTAACCATAATTCTAGGTGATTTCAACGCAAAAATTGGTAATAACTCAGTAAACAATACTATTGGTAAACAATACTTTTGCTAGACTTTTGCATTGATCAAAACTTCGGATACATGGTTTAAAATGCCCACGAGAAGACTATATACTTGGCAAGCTCCTCGAAATGATAATGGTCCAAAAATAAGAAATCGGATAGATTATATATTCAGAAACGCTGTAAAAACTGTAAAAACTTACCGTGGCGAAGATATTCAATCGTCTTCGAAAGGAGACGATCAGTTGCGCCAATTGGTATTGTAGAAATTTGCCAGATATCCGCAAGGAAACTTGCGGAACGTTGTTGCAATTGCTACTCAGATGTAATTGGTAGTAATTTATAATTCATCCGGTATGCATCGGTATTCGCAATTCGCCAAAACATCCTTTTCCGTATAAAATGTCATTTTACATAGTAAATGTGCAAAAAAACAAGTAACTATTTAGAGGCGCTAAATACCATAATATCTTCAATGTTGATTTTTAAAATGTGAGTTCGAATAGCAAAAGACCTAAAAAGGAGGGTTGACGCCGCATGTGTACGCTAATAGTATTATAGAATCACAGTTGTTATAGTTTTAACTTATGCCGCTAGAGAGAGTAACATATAGCTATATATTATAGTGTTTTCTTTTATTCATTCTGTGGAAGGAATAGAAGGAATAGAATATTGATGACGTCATGCCAGAATATTCCAAACGCACTCGATTAAAAGAATGAAAAAGGAATAAAAGGAATATTTTTTTGTCATACGTAAAATTAAATGTTTTCTTTTATTTACATAATTATATATGCTAGAATTAATTTAAATTATTATAGTTTTAAAGTATATTTCTTATTATTATAGTCATGTTAAAATTACAAAAAATTGTTTTTCCTTCAAAATTTGAGGTTAGAATAAAGAATATTCCTTTTATTCTACCTTTCTACTTAAAGTGCCTTCACATTATCAGATTTTTCAGACGACTAGTCGTTTGAAAAATCGTCTGAAAAATCGTATGGAAAATCGTATGAAAAATCGTACGCAAAAGTTTTTTTACCTTCACACTATCAGACAAAAATGTCAAAAATTTGTGGAAACTTAACCTCACATTTGGTACTATTTAGTTTTAAACTTATAATAATATGGATGCTGATACTGAAAATAATTTAATTATTATTGGATTGTGTGCATTATTGGAATTGTTACACGGAGAAATATTAGAAAAAACCGGCGTAATAAAAAATATAAAAAGCGAAGCATTTGGGCGCGAAAGTGGCTTCTGAGACGGGGAATTCCAGGAAGAGATTTATCAAGTCTTGTGTTTGATGAACTAAGAATTGAAGATCCAATTTTTTATTTTAGAAATTTAATTTTTAATTTTTTACTTTTTTTTTCGAATAAGTCGTAATTCAGGAGTGGAATTATACTTCACTGCATTACTTATATTGTACATACTACATTTACATGAAATAAATAAATAAAAATTGAAAAAGAATTCTCTAAAGTTTAAAAAATATTTATTTTTATAAAAACAAAAAATCAGTTCCACTGTATATATAAAATAATAATAGTTAATTATATATAAAATAATAATAGTTAATTATATATTAAATTAGGAGTATTTTTGTATTATTCCAAATTCATTTCCTTTTCCTTAGCCTCAAAAATGCTTTGTGTAATGTCTTGCTTAACTTCTAGCAAAAGTTTTTCATTTTTTATTTTCGTAATTTTCATACATGGCAATTAATTTTTTGGTCAATTCTTTATTCCAGGCATCTTTAGAATTATCGCAAGAATATGATCCTGGTGTTTGACTTCCACTGTTATTGTTATCACTCCTTAATTTATTATTTATTTATTATTTTTTTCTTAAAATCAATTTAATTTTAATTAAAACTTACATTTTATTTCACTTAATTTGGTTTTCATATAACTTTCACACAACTTTTGTATTTTGTATAGCTGTCAAAATTGTCGGCTGGAAAATCGTTTGAAAATGCAAACCAGACGATTTTTGAAACGACATCGCATGCGACAAATATTTTTACCTTCACACTATACGATTTTTCATCCGACAAAAAATCGTCTGAAAAATCGTCTGAAAAATCGTCTGAAAAATCTGATTGTGAAGGCACTTTTAGTACGAAAAAATTGTATTCGGAATATTCCGAATAAATAAAAGAACACGGAATGGAATGAATAGAATGAATAAAAGAACGTTTTTTGACATTTTAGGCGCGTTCGGAATATTCGGAATGAATAAAAGAAAACACTCATAATGTATTTTTAAAAGCAACTTGCTGAATCTTTACCAAAAATAAGTAAATAAGTGGAAACCAAGTGTAGGAAAGCTAATCTAGAATAAAATATATCAGATATTTTCCATAATTCCATTTTTTCCGCTAGAAGGCAGTAATATACTTGTAAAAAAGTTTTATTTCATATAGTAAATATCCATGGATAACGAAGTGTAATTGCTCGTTGGAAATGTAATTGTAAATGTATGTGTGCCTGACAAGATATTCTCCCATGGTAAACATACGGACCATTTCCGCTGATGTTTGGGCTAACGCTTATAGGTATCGTGTTGGGTATTGCTGTTTATCTATTCTGCGGCAGGTTCAGCTCAAAGTGATTTTCATATTGGATTTTGATTTTATTTATTAAAAAAAACAATTGAAAATATTTTTAATATTTTTTATTATTGACATTGCAATATTATTTTAATTACTTCAACATTCGATATTAAATTTCTTCTTTGAGATATACTTAGATTTTATTTAGCATAACGCTTTCCATTATTATAGTAAACAAAAAATAAAAGACCGCAAATATAATTAAATTTCACCACAACAAATGTGTGAGCATTCTGTCGTCTCTATGCAATTTCTACGTCTTATCATCCACAAACTCCTTATTTCAAATTTCTTCACAAAAATATATTCACCAGTGGAACTCATATCGGTAACCTGTTTTCAGTTTTTTAAGTCTTTCTCAATTTTTGAATATCTTTATATTACATACGGCTTTGATAATACTTTAGTTTAGTATAAATACAAATTTATATTTAACTACTATACATAATTTTATCACATCATATTAATTAGAATATGTACATTCAATAAATTCTTATTTTAAATTTCATTGCAATTTTACTACTTAAATACCTAGTTTTACCATATATTAATATAATATAGTAATAAATAAAAAAAATGTCTGCAATTTTTCCAGTCCAGTGTTTGCTACGGTTCATTTCTCTGGAATATGTATTTTAAGAGTGTTTCTGAAAATATATCAATAAATTTAAGATACATATATACATATTTAAAAAAATTTATTAAAACATACCGATGTGCACCGGCATGTCCATTTTTGTCTTCGTCCACATCGGGACAATCTTCTAATAAATGCAAACATTTGCCATTTCAATGTATTGTCTCTATTATACATACATACATTTTTTTCCTTCAAAAACTTCCACAATAACTTCATCTAAATTATGACAAATTTTAAATAAAATTTTTAATTATTAAAAGTACAAAATTATACACAAGCACTACATAAATACATAAATAAATGCATTAAAAAAATCCGTATTGTCTTTCTTTGACGTATTATTTTATTTTCATAAATTGACCGTTTAGAGAGTACATCCTTCGTCAAGTCCATACGAATCGGATGGTCATTCGTATATCAGATATACGAATTATCACCCGATTCGTATGAACTTGAAATTTTAATGTAAAATCGGATGACGACGGACATTATATTTTTATTTAGTGATATTTCAATAACTACATACGCGTTGATATATACGTCAGCTCTTCACGAGGGAAAAATTAAGTTTAACAAGGATTATCGGCGTAAATGTATTTTTACCCCGTTCGTTTATTTAACTCTTGTAGTTGTTAGTATGTATTTGTATTTCATGGACTGTGGAAAAACACAATGCTGAATGTCAAAAAAGGAAGCACAAATAGGGCGTTTTCGATAATTCAGTTCTAACTTAGTTCTAAGTAAGCAGTTCGTTCGTTAATTAAGAACTGCAAAATTGCAAATTCAGAAAAGTAAACAGCGGAAATTCATAAATGTCAAAACTTCTTTGACTACAAAAGGAAATCTTATATGTCGCGCAGTTTCGTAGTGATGCGCAAAAAGTTTTTGTATAATAGTTGTAAGTTAGATCTTGCAGCGCAGTCTGCAATATCGAAAATGCCCATACATGCCCAAGACGCGTTCAACTTTTTGCTTAAATTGGAAAATTATTTGGATATGATATTCCCAACTAACATTTGTTCGAGAGACAGTGCCAGATATTATGATTGGTGATTTTATGTTGTCGGAAGGTGATCTTCAAAAGTGTTTTTAACCGTCAAGTGGAAGTCATTGCTAAGTCTTTTTGATTGGTTAGAAGCACGATGATGCCACTAACTATGTAGTGTCCAAAAACTTTCTCTATATATAAAGTGATTTTTACTCGCGAAAAACACGATGTAATCACTTTCGAATTCTCACTATGTAGTTTTTTTGACCCTTCATATTTATTTCCATGAATGACAAACAGATTATTTTAACTATTTTTTTTTACTATTATTTCATTTAATAAGAGCGATTTTTTGTAGTGCTGTGGACGAAATATTTTCTCAATTTTGCACTTTAAAGTTATATACATACATAATAATACTTCGATGTAGTGAAATGGTGGTTATTGGCACCACCTAAGTGCTACATACTTTATACTTTATAGTGACAATGAACAAATGCCGCCATTTATTTTGGATTTGGTAAGGGGTACATCAATACTCACACAAATATTTAATTAAATTATCAATAGGTATTATTCTTACTCCAGATGTAGTATTAAATATTTTATAATGATTAAAACTTATATATTTATTACAAAATAATAGTACCATTTAAAATAATTTAAAGTTAAAGTAACTATAAAAATCTTAACCATTTCACTTTTTAGGGCTTTTAAAAAAAAATTCTTATGTTAACGCTTTTGTCCGTTTGTCAGTCTGTCTGCCTGTCCGTCTGTCTACCCGTTGAAAGCAATAAGAACCAGTTATTTCACATAGTTAGTGTAAACTCAAGTTTATGAGAGACCTACCGCTAGAAAGCTTGACCTAGCGTTCCCATTAAAATTTTTAGTTTTTAGTTTTACAGGATTGTATGAAAAAAAAACTTGGCAAAAAAAAAATCCGTCAAGTTGGTACTGTTTTTTCGCATAAGAAAAAGTTAAAATCAATTTAACTTTTTCATAAAATTTTCATAAGAAAATAGGATTGAAGTTGGTGGCGAATTTCATATCAAATATTTGTGTATTTTTATTTCATTGTTGCGACAAATTATTTTAAATATATTAATAAAAGTCAATATAAATTAAAATAAAAAGTATATTTTATTTAATTAAATTAAAATTTGGAACTTTAAATACGCTAAATAGTGAATCAGTGAATTTGCAAAATAAAGTTGGGTACAATTGAGTTTTTAGTTTTATTAAAAATTTCAATGGGAACGCTATTCTAAAAATTATGCGAAAAAACTATGCGAAAAAACTATGTAAAATTGAATGGGAACGCACTGTGATTTATTGAGAACCAGATGTAATTTATAAAATTTTAAAATTCGGCGGTAGGCATATTTTTCCGAATAAAAATGAAATTTCTTATAGTAAATGAGCACCAAAATGCACTCGTTGGAAAGGTATTTCAAATTTCTACCGCTAGAGGTGCTGAATACTAAAATATATAAAATGTTAATTTTTAAAATGAGATTTGCAACATTCGATAAGCCCCAAAAATTAGGCTTAATGTCGCATTGAAAGCTAGTAAGTGGTAGTATAAAATCACAGTTGGTATAATTTTAATTTATACGGCTAGAGGATGTAATCTTATATAATTTTAATGTCTGCGGCTAGAACATATAGGTGCTGAAAATATACATTTATAGTAGTTGAATATGATTATAATTATAAAACTACTGATCAATAGTTCAGCAGCGCGGCATTAACACATATTTGAATATGTTTTTTTCGATATTCTCATAACATTTCTAATATGTGGGAAAGGTCTTTAACATACTTACAATTTAATGCTTACCCATACTCCCACACTCAGATAAATCTTTTTTTCTAATAGTACCTACTTTTTTATTTAATATATTTATATATCTTATTGTGAAATTATTATTAAAATTAATTTCTGTCTTTCTGAGTTGATAAGCATTAAGTTGATTAGCATGGGTGAATATGTTAAAAAATAAAAAAAAAGATTTTTACAAATCAAACGTAAAAAAGTTTTAAAAAAGCCGTATATAATTATATACGGCTTTGGTTTTAATTAAAGAAAAAGATCTTTCTGTATGCAAATTGATTTTAGTTTAATTTGGATTTCGTGTTCCTGGTTTTGTTACAATGTAAATTAGTTTCAATTGCGAATATTATACGATACTGTATTTGAAAAAAAAAAAATTTCCAGCTTTAAATTTTCTATATAGGTAGTTATGTAATTAAAATCTTCAGCTACAGTTTTTTTCTCGCAGCAAAGAGTCCAGAAGTGTGAAGATTTTAACAAACGCAACAGATAATTGTCAAACATATTTCCAACAAAAAAAAGTATGGAACATTTCAAATGCCATCGCGAAAACAGCAAGGCCCAGCACGACGAAGAAAAAACCTCCAAATAGAAATCTTCAAGAACTTTCCTGGCATACCCAATAAATTACATTTTCTTTATTGTTTCATCTTCATACTTATATTTATGTACATTATACTTTTTCTTTGAATATAAAAATTCAACAGTTTTCTACTGTTTCACCCCTTACATTTTTTCCATACAGAAATTAACATAAAAATATTAAAATCTAAAATTAATTTTGTGTAAAAACCCATTTTTTACCAAGCCCTTTAATTTTTTCGAAGTAGTCATAAAATTGCTCAGTAAAATTTTATTTCCATTAATTTTTACTACCTACATTTGAATTTTTTAAACTTGGACCTATCTCATAATATTTTATCATTTATATTTTTATCGCGTAATTGTTATTTGTAAACATATGTCATTTCAGTTTATTAATGTACAGTTGCACACGAAAGTCAACATAGCATGAAATAGTTGCAAATTATGAATTAAATTATAAAATTTAAAACAATATTTAACTAAATTAAAAAAAATAATGATTAGATTTATTTCAGTTGATTTTAAACTTTTAAAAAATAACATAAATTATACTGTTCCACGTAAATTATTATAAAATAATTAAAAAATATTAAATTAATTAAAAAATAAGTGGACACAAAAGGCTACATACAGAGACGATTTTTTGTGGAATCTTGTATCAAAATGTTAATTTAATATTTTTAAAATATTTATTTAATATTTTGTCGGTCCCCCTTTTGCGTCTTTTACGGGTTTTAAACGATTTGGCAAAGAAAAAAACCTAATCTTTTGGTAACCGAGTTTAGAATATTGGCCCATTCTTCCAACAAGACATGTTTTAAATCTTCCTTGCTTTTTATGGACCTTTTTCGAATTTTCCTGCCCAATTCATCCCACAAATTTTCTATTGGGTTCAGGTAGGGGCTTTGGGGTGGTGAATGAAGTTGTTGTGGTACATTATATAACAGCCATTATTTAATTATAAGCGCTGTACGCTTTGGATCATTGTCCTGTACAAAAATCCAATTGCTTAACATATTCATTTTTTCAGCAGATTGCTTTAAATTATTTTTTTAATAAATTTAAATAGACAAAGCGATTCATATTTGTCTCTATAAAAAGTAAATTTCCCACCCCACAAGCCGGCATACAACCAAATCATTATAGAACCACCCCCATGTTTTATAGTTGGCATTACATTTTTTGGTTCTAGCTCTGTGTTAGGTTTTCGCCATACTTTTTGTTTTCCATCTATCCGAAAATGTTGAATTTTGATTTAAAAAGTCATATTTACTTTTTAATAAGTCATATTTACAGATAATCAAAATTCAACATTTTCGGATAGATGGAAAACAAAAAGTATGGCGAAAACCTAACACAGAGCTCTCTACTGCCTCTAATATTCAGTGACTAGCGGTAGTAATTTGATATACGGTTAGTGTCATCGTATTCTACTCTTTGATACCTTTCCAACGAGTGGTCAAACTTCATTTTTGGCGCACATTTACTATATAAAATTACATTTTTATTCCAAAAAAGATGTTTTGGAAAAATGCAAAAAGCGCCGCCTACCGGCCGAATTTAAAAATATTATCAATTACACCTGTACCGAGATTTAGCTAATAAAGTGTGTAGTGAGTGAGTGAGTAGCTAAAAACGATTTAGCTAATGAAATGACAAGTCAGATGAGTGAGATGGAGCTGTCATTTTACTCACCATATATTTTAATAGTGAAAAGTGAATTTGTAGTTATTATTTGAAAATGGTACAATTTAAAAATATTTTTTATTTATTTTGCTTATTTTTTCTGGACAATAATCAAATTATTTGTGCAAATACAGATAAATTATTTTTCAAGGGATCATAAGGGATTTTTTTTTTTTTTTTTAAAACTATCTAAAATTTAATGGGAACGCACTGTAAGTAAAATAAATCCAACATTGCACCATAAATCGATTTTTTGTCGCTAGAAGGCAGTAAGATACAAGTGAAAAAAATTAGTTACCATGCTGAATTGAATGTTCACCGAATTTGATGAGAAATTATGTAGAAAGGAGAAGAAATGAATTTTGTACAAGACTACTAATTATGAAAAAGTATTGCAGATTATTTCAGCACTGCAACATTTTTTACTTTAGCTTTCGAGATTTTCAGCAGCTTTAATTTTTAGTGAAATCGCTTTTATTATAAAAAGAATTACAGTAACTTGCTTTTATTCTTGAAAACCTTCCTTTTTAATATACAAAACAAGACTATTTTTTGGATTGTCCTTTTCTTATGCTGTAGTGTAGTTACTTTCTTGCATATTAATATTCGTTTAGAATTTCGAAGAAATAAAATGCGGTAAACTCTACCAAGTGTTCTTGATTATTGTCATTTACACAAAAAATTGGGAAATTGTCCTATTTGGCTGATCTTTCTTAACCTTTAACCGGACAGAATGTTTTTGTAACATAAACGGATAGAAGAGTCCAAAGTCCAAAGGACTCTTAAGCTGAAAATCTTCTGTCCGTTTATGTTATTTTTTTTTTATTTTTCGAAAATACGTTATTTAAAAACTTCGAAAAAATTCGAACATTGTTTTAAGAAAATTCATGATTCGTTAAAAAAATGTGCAAAAAAATTAAATTTGATGAAAAAGATGAATTAAATTTGATTAGTATTTTAATTTTAATTTATGTATGGTTAAAAAAAAAAAGAGTCCAAAAGACTCTTCTGTCCGTTTAAAGGTTAAGCTTATATTTTATGCAGTTGCTGAATAATTCTCTTTTCTTGGCAGTATCTTCGACTGCTTTAATTTTTCACTCTGTTTATGCAGCTTTGTTGTTGTTTTCAACATTCAACAACTAATTCTTGTTGAGATTTAAAGTTTTCTGCTCAACTATCGTTTACTATACTAATATCGTCCACTACAACTAATAATATGTACTTGTCCGTGGTCAATTTAATTAGCGGTAAAGTAAAGTCAAAGAACACATAATTTTACATGACACATTACACATCTATACATACATATGTACATGCATGAAGAATCAAGTGTTTATTTATCAAGTACGGAATTGATTGTGTTGCCCGTGATTTAAATTTTTTATGAGCAATGTGTGGTTAAATTACTACCTTTATAAATGTTTTTGGGGATTTATGTATAAAGCAGGAGTTGGAAAATATATTTGGACAAAATATATAGTTTTCCAATTTTTAGAATAACAAGCAGTTCTGGCAGATTTTCAACCAATGGAAAAGCTGTTTATTGTAATAATAGGTGGTTGTATATAGTTACACATCAATGATTTATGAACCAACTTTAAAACATGTAATTAAATTATAAAAAATGATTGTCAGAACTGGAATATTATTTAGTAACTTAAATTTTAAAAATCAACACTTACCTGTAATATATCCAAAAAACATTTTATTATAAGCAGTCATTTCAGCAAATTTATATTTCTTGTTGTTGGTTTGACTTATAATATATATATACATATATATATATATTTTACAATAATTTTCTTACAAATATAACCTACTTAATTTTAAAATTACATTTACAATTTGTTTAACAAAAATATCTAACATTAAAAATATCTAACATTAAAATATATTCTACATTTAAAAATGTGACTAAATAAAGGGATATAAATAAGTTTAACCATATCAAAGGGACTATTTAAATGTCCATAAACTAATGGATTGGGTTCATAGACTGCAATGTTATTTTCTCAGTTTTAGAAATTCATTAATTTAATAATACTGCAGTAAAATAAGGTTTCCAATTTTAATTACCATAAAGGTATGATTTTGTAAATTAAAAATTATAATACAAAATGAAAATTTTTAGCAACTTATTTACTTATTAAATATTATAAAAAAGATTTGACCGTACTGTAACGCAAATACTACTTTTTTAACTATGAAAAAGTAGACGTTAATTTCGTTCTTATTTAATTGTTTGTACCGATTTGCAACACCTCTTTTCCACTATTTTTAAATGCAATAATTCGCAACTTTTGTGCCCTTGACTATGCACTACGAATACGAAACATTTGGAAGGAGCATAAGTAATAAAAATTGAAGCCAGCCTGGATATAGTAGTCTTTCTTTTCACCACCGAACTGTCAAAATGAATAAATAGCAAATAAGAGCCGGACTAGGTTTTTTTTAATTCGGGCAGCAATTTTTAAGGAGAAAAAATTTATTTTTTTTGAAAAATACATGTAAAGATCATCCTAAGGAATATTTTAGTTCGCACATTGATAATTATACAAATTGAATGTAAAATAGAGTAATTTTGTTAGCTAGTTAATATTTTTAATTTATATTGAGACTCTTAAAATTAAAAAAATAAGCCAGCCGTGTAAATCTAAAATCAGCTGTTATAATATTTTTCATATTTTAATTTGACAGTTCGGTGGTGAAAAGAAAGAGAACTATCGAAATCGTGGCTTCATAAACAAATTTTTCAATAAATTAAAATGTTAATGTGTTAAAATGAGAAAGAACATTTATGCTCCTTCCATATATTTCTTATTCGTAGACTATGCATATAATATATTACCCAAACGAACAAACTACGTATTGTATATGGCAACGAGCTACAGCGCAACTTTCAACGGCGTTTCAATTACCCTGAAAGTTCTATTGTTGCGTTAATGACATAAAACAGCTGATTTTTTTGAATAAAAAATAATTTTTCTGTTGAATTTTCTGCAGTGAAAATTGTTAAATTTTCACTGCAGAATTGTTAAATTTTCACGTGTTAGATGACTAAGTTTATTAATTTTTCATTGAAAGATTCCATGATGATTTCCAAAAAAAAAGAAAAAATATTTGTCAAAGTTATGCGTTGGACATTTTTCAATTTGTCAAACTTTCTCCGTTGTGAATGTTTGCGCTGTGACTGCTTGCGTTGAGTTTAACTGCTCCCATACATTTTATATGGGTTGAACTTTTTTTTGACAGCGCGCTGTAGCGCGTTGCCATTGCGTATGTTTGGGAGTAACCCTTTTTGCAATCTTGGGTACGTACCCAAGCGAGTGCTATTTTTCACGGAATACCCTTTTTGCTGTCATAAAATGTAAATATAGAGTGTCCGGAAGTATATAAACGCACTCATACATATACAAAAAAAAATTATGAAATTATATCTCTGATTTGTTAGTCATTTTAGTTTGTGTATTTTTTATGCTGCTGCCTGTTATTTTTGTTTGCTGGTTTAAATTCAGGTAAAAAAATCTATAATATAATATTAGTAGTCGGTACAAAACAATTATAATTTAGTTATAGGTAAAATAAATAGGTACAAAATATATTTCTTCTTAAAACCAAAAAAAAATTTCTTCACCATTTTTAAAACAAATTTGTACAGTAAACAAAGTGTAATGTCTTCTCGAGCAAATAAATATAAAAAACACACAATTTTTGTGCACAATTTTGTGCATTCCGTGCGGTTAGAGGTTCCTATTCCGAGTACCCAGTACGACTTTGGATCCAAAAGGGTACGGCTTTCCGTACCCTTTTTTATAAAGGGAATTCGGTGGTAAAGATTCGCTCCAATAAGACCTCTCCCTAATACAGGATGTACGGCGTTTGCGTTTTCAAAATCATTTTATTTTGTATGAGAGCTCCAGAAATAAAACGTCAAAACTGTTTGTAGTACTTAATACGCCCGTAAAAATTGGAAATTCCAAATGTCGGCGTCCCTACGCCGCGTATTTCGGGAGCTCTCATACAAAATAAAACGATTTTGACCGACGAGGATGCAGTACGTTTTATAATAGGGAGAGGTCTTATTGACGCGAACTTTGGTGCTCAGGTTGTGCGCGGCCCACACATCATAAGCTTTTTATATACATATACAATACGTAGTTTGTTCCGTTGGGTATTATATTAATATGCATAGTCAAGGGCACAAAAGTGAACGCCGAACGTATATTAGGGAGAGGTCTCACCAACGAATGAGAATTATATGGAAGTGGCATAAATGTTCCCTCTCTTTTTAACACATTAAAATTTTAATATATTGAAAAATTGTTTATGAAGCCACGATTTTGGTAGTTCTCTTTCCTTTTGCTCGAACAAGTGTCAAATTAATAAAATGAAAAATATTATAACAGCTGATTTTAGATTTACAGGGCTGGCTTATTTTTTTAAGTTTATTTATTTACGTTTAGGACAAACATATTACAACATATTGATAACTTAAAGTAAAATTATAGTTAAATTACAACATTATTATATAAAATAAAATATTAATAATTATATAATAAAAAGATTTGTAATATTAAAAATAAAATAAAAATTAAGTTTCAAAGTTAAAATGAAACTACGTCAAAAGAAATAATATTAGAAAATTAATTAAAAACTATATAGTTAGCTTAAAAAAAAAAAAACTAAGTCAATAATAAATATTATGACACGTGTATAATTAAATTTTTCTTTTTTTTTCTTTGGAAAAAGAAAGGTTTATGTGACTTTTATAGTTGTTAATAACCTTGAACATTCTATTAATTGGTTCAAATTTACCATAGTTCGTACGGTGGAATATTTCTCGAAATATATTTTCCGACCGAAACCGAGTACTATGATTTAAATGCGTAACAACTTGGTTTTTGATATACTCAGAGTTGATCTGGCCATTATTAACTTGAATTATAAATAGAATGTCCGCAATTAGTCTCCTTGATTCTAGGCATTTTAGCTGCAAGAGATTTAACCTGTCCTTGTATGGAGGTAATATCACTGGGTTTAACCAATTTAAGTTACGTAAAGCGTATCTAAGAAATTTTTTTTGCACTGATTCGAATCTCTCTATATGGTCCCGATAATAGGGAGACCAAACTTGGCTAGCATACTCAAGGTTCGGTCTAACAAGAGAAGTAAATAAAGATTTAAGGATATATGGATCCTCAAATTCCTTAGACCATCGCTTGATGAAACCCAACATTGAATTTGCTTTACCAATTATGGTATCGAAGTGCAATTTAAAAGTCATTTTGCTATCGAAATGCACGCCTAGGTCTTTGAAGTGAGTAACTCTATTGATAATAACATTATCAAAAGTATAATTTGAAATCACTGGTGTTTTACGACGAGTGTAACTAATTATTGCACACTTATCAACATTTAATGATAAATTATTAATATTACGCCAGCTTTTAAAAGAGTCTAGGTCCTTTTGTAGTGTAATAAGCATCATTTAAGGAACTTATCTTTTTATGGATTTTCATATCATCGGCGTAAATTCCCAATTTACTATACTTGATTACAGAAGTAACGTCATTAATTGAGAAAATGAAAATAAATGGACCTAAATGACTTCCCTGTGGGACACCAGAGTTGGCATAATAGGGTTCTGAAATTTCAGATCTAAATTTAACACAATATTTTCTATTTATCAGATATGAATTTATCCACTTAATTAAGAAATCAGGAAAACCTAATTTTTTTAGTTTAAAGCATATTACACTATGAGGTAACAGATCGAAAGCTTTACTTAAATCAGTATAGATGACATCAGTCTGATACCCAGCCTCCATATTAGTGAGGAAAGAAGAACATGATTCAACTAAGTTGGTTACAGTGGATCTATTTTTCATGAAACCGTGTTGATTAGGTACTAATAGTCCTGAACAGTAACTATAGATGGAATCATAAATCATTAGCTCAAATAACTTAGGAATGCTAGACAGTTTAGCAATAGGTCTATAATTGGTAATATCATTTTTTGAATCCTTTTTGTGGACAGGTCTAATAAACGATGTTTTCCAAAATTCTGGAAATTGCCCACTATTTAAAGATTTATTAAATAGAATTCTCAGTGGAGATGCTAAAGAATTTGCACAGTTCTTAAGAATGGATTCAGGTACATTATCTGGACCTGGAAATGTATCATTACTCAGTTTTTCCATGTATTTTTTTACCTGTTGAACTGAGAAATTGAGTGATGATAGGGGCATCTCCGGATAACTATGCATATATTGAAAATTTGATTCATCAACTATAAAAGGAGTATCAGAATATGAACTAGAGAAGAAATCTTTAAAGTATTTTGAAATAAGTATCGGATCCTTTGTAGATTGTCCTTGAAATGTCATGAAATTTGGAAATTGATCTGACTTTCTTTTAGAATTAACAAACTTCTAAAAGGATTTAGGATTAGTTTTGATTTGAGCAGCCATATTAATTAGATAGTTATTATAATTGCTATCCAACAGAATTTTAAACGTATTATGGAATTCAAGATATGCTTCACTCGTTTTTAACTTTAAGTATTTTTTCCAAGCCCTATTTTTTTTGTTTCTAAGCTGTTTTAAGTCGTGATTATACCAAGCCGGACTTGAACTAAAGCCTTTGTCACGTACTGATGGTACATACATGTTAAAACCATGTAATAAGATTTCATAAAATTTATTTACAGCATCGTCAATATCACGACATAACAGTAAAGTATCAAAATCAATAGATACTAAGTAATTGTTTAAAGCACAAAAGTCCGTTTTTAGAAAATTATATCTATAAGATATACTAAAAGACGAATCAGTAGGGCTATTGAAACAATAAGAAAAACTAATAGGTGGATGGAAATTGTCAATATTTACTAAAGGTGTAACATTGTTAATTTCAGTCAGATTTATCCAATCTGAAGTAAAAAAAAGATCCAGCTGAACACCATAAATATTTTTTGTATATGATACTTGCTGAAGATTATTTGAATTAAGTCCATCTACAAGAGTATATACTGAAGCATTTGTTAAATAGCCAGGAGTTAGAAAACATTCTTCATCGTGTGGTGACCAGGTTAAATCTGGAAGATTAAAATCACCACATACCATGATTTCATCAGATGAATTCATAGACGAAGAAATGTAGTCAAAAGCCTGACTAAATTTAGAATATATATCTATTATAGAATTAGGAGGAATATAACAGCAAATGAAGAAAATAGATTTAAAAGCAAGATCTATTCTAAGTGCTACTATCTCTAGTTCAGGAAATTGAGACAATGAAATCTCATTCACATTAAAAGTATTTTTAATGGCGATCAATACATCCCCCCCCTTTAGGTACTATTCCATTATTATTAATGTTAGCTAAGGTGTTATATCTATCATTTCTATATACAGAGAATGAGTGATCAAATAACTCTAAAGAATTAATTTTATCGTGTAACCAAGTTTCAGTGAGAGCAAAGATGTCAAAGTCTAATAATTTAGAGTTAACAAAGACTTTCGCAGTTTTAGTGCGAAGTCCTCTCACATTTTGGTAATAGATAGTTAAATTTTCCAGTGAGTTATTTGAACCACAGCTAACAGGATTAATTTCAATTAAGTTATTAGGAACAAGGCCGAAAATATTTATACTCAGTTTCCCTTATTCTTTGAAGATCTTCTCTTCTTTTATTAGAAATATAATTTCTAAATGCTTTCAAATCAGCCAATACATCATCATGAGAAATACCCAGGTCTTCATGAAACTTAATATAAAGTTTAAGCAAAACTTTATGATCTATTGGAAGACCTTCAGCTTTTATCTGAGTTCTGACATTAGTATTTGTATTTCCAAGAACACATGTTGATGTAGGTTCGTCATATAAATATGCGAGAAATAGCCTAACATTATCACGCGTTCTATGTTCATGGAAACGACTCATGACATACAAATTATCTCCCTTTTCCACTGAATTCTTTGTCATCCTAATAACTGGGGGAATTAAAGGATTTACAAAATTGGGATTGAGCTGGTTTGTATTAGTATTTGAAGTAGTGTTAGTGAGGATTGAATTAGTACTAGTAAAACTACTAACTGTACTGTTAACAGGATTTAGGGAGCTAGTAGGATGATGGTTAGTTGAGGGGTTAGGAATATAACTAGTAGTGGGAGTGATTATGGAGCTAGTAGAGGAATAGTTAGTTGTGGAAGGGTTAGGATTAGGAATATAGCTAGTAGTAGGAGTGATTATGGACCTAGTAGAGGGATAGTTAGTTGTGGAGTTAGGATTGTTAGTTGAGGGTTTAGGAATATAACTTGTAGTGGGAGTGTTAAGGGAGCTAGTAAAGGGATAATTAGTTGAAAGGTTGGGATTGTTAACATAACTAGTACTGGGAGTGTTAATAGAGATACTAGTACTAGGCAAAGTATTACATATAACACCACAGGATGTTAAAGGTTTACCAGCCATAAAAGTCTCTCCTTGTGTAAAATTTGAATATTTTTTATTATTACAATTTAGTGTCATAATATTTGAAGAACTATCAAAATTATCAATATGGTTATCACTAATATTAATGCTATTACTAATAATACTACCATTATCTTTACTATAATTGTAACTATTACTATTATTATTATTATTATTAACATAATTATAATTATTATTATTATTATTACTACTACTATTACTGCTATTGTTGGCACTAAAACTATTTATTAGTGGACTATGAAAATAAATTGGTGGCGATACAGTACGGTAGAATTGTGGTAAGAAAGATGAAGCGTACTGCTGCGGTAACAGTGGTAGAGGTTTAAGTGATTGTGGTTGCTGAAGAGTAAATTCCCCAATCTCTTTTTTTCTATTAATATTATTATTATTATAACTATTATTATTATTATTAAGAATAGTTGTTTTTTTAGTTTTCCGTTTATTAATATTATTATTATTATTATTATTAGTATTATTATTATTATTAATATTATTATTATTATTATTATATTTTTGATTTGAGTTTTGTTTTTTGTTTTTACTCTTTTTGATCTTTTTATTTTTATTATTATTGTTATTTCTTTTATGATTATTATTATTATTATTTTTATTATTATGCTTTTTAGCTTTCTTTTTATTTTTATTATTATTATTATTATTTTTATTCTTGTTATTGTTATTATTATTATTTTTTTTTCTATTTTTATTTGTCCAGATTGATGCTGTGGCGTTGATACTGTGCCATAACCATTCTTTATCCAGTATGGACACAATAGTATGTACTGGTACATCAACCTTGAAGCTGGCGTGTTTTAATTTGTTCCTTGTCAAGTGTCGCGGAGAAACATTTTTACATATTATATCAGTTATTCCAAATTTACTGATAATAAAGTTTTTTAGCCAATCCGCATCAAAATCATTAGGTGAACCCTTAATGTATATTGAGCACCATTTAACACTAATATCTTTTACATTTTTTGGCGAAGAAGGTTCCGTAACTAAACTTTTAGGAACGCTTTCTATAATTTGTTCCACAGTATTGATCTCATCAAATATGGAAACGCCATCAACATTAGGTATTATGTTAGGAATGGTTTCAGTATTTAGAGGTATATTTATGTTCTTTACCTCCTCAATAACATCATTCATCGTGAGTTTCAATGCTACGAGTTCATCGCCATATTTTGAAAATTGAGTCAGTAAGTCAATTGGGCAATTGAGATCTGACTGTAAATGTTCAATCTTAGTAGAAATATCTAAAATCTGAGACAAATTTTTATCAAGTAGTGATTGAAATTTGTCGGAGTTACTCTCTGATAAAATTTTGATTTTTTTTATTGAAGATAGTAAACTATCAAATTGAAAATTCGATTTTTCGTTCAGAGAGTCTCTGATTCTGATTTCTATATCTTTGAATCCAGACACATATATAGTTTATCTATTTTATTTTAAGAGTCTCAATATAAATTAACAATATTAACTAGCTAAACAAATTACTCTATTTTACTTTACATTTGTATATTTAACGTTTTGTGACCTAAAATATTCCTTAGGATGATCTTTACTTGTATTTTTCAAAAAAAAAAATGTATCTCCTTAAAAATGGCTGCCCGAATAAAAAAAAACCTAATCCGCCCCTAATTTCTCATTTTTATATTTTGACAATTCGACTAGCAAAAAAAGAGACAACTATACCCGGCGTGGCTTTAAATTTTTAGTTATGCCTTATCCATAAATCTTATATCGTTGGGTCTAACTAATAAAAATTAACCACCAAGCTGTCAAAATGTATATATATGTCAAAGTTAAGCCGGAGGGTTAATTTTTCATTCGGGCAGCAATTTTCAAAGAAATGATCGAAAAAATTTATTTTTAATGAATAAATACAATTAAACTTCATCCTAAGGAATATTTTATTTCGCGCAACGATAATTATGAATAATGAAAAAGTAATAATGGAATAGTAAAATAGAGTAATTTTGTTTAGACAGTTAATCTTTTCTACTGAATAGTTTATGGTCTGATGCCATTATAATAATAATGTGATAGTTGTGTAAATAAAATATTGAATTGAATATAACAACAATTTTATTAGTTTTAATATTTTTAACACTTTTTTTAAAAAAAAAATCCCTTTTATCCACGCTTTTGTCCGTCTGTCCATCTGTCCGTCCGATGTAAACAATAAAAACCAATTATTTCACATATTAGTGTACACACAAGTGTATGATTAAATCATCGATAGAAGGCTTCATTTACTAAGACCAAACCCCAGCAGCCAGCCAGAAACTGTGACCACATTTTTTTGTCGAATTTTTGTGACATTTTTGTGCACAATTTTGTGAATATTTTTTGTCACAACGAAATGTGACAAAAAGGTGACATAATTGTTGAAATTTTTGTGAATCTTTTTATCACCAAAAAATGTGAAAAAAAGGTCACAAAATTGTCAAATAAAATGTGATCACATTTTTTGTCACACTTTTGTGGCTATTTCGCGACAAATAATAGTGAATTTTCTTTCAAACTAAGTCCCCAGTAGTCAGAAATTTTTGTAGCATTTTTTTGTCAAATTTTTGTGACATTTTTTATGAAAAATTTGTAAATATGCGTAACAACGTGCATAATTAAACGTGCAAACGGTAAGACTTAGTAGTGTGTAATTAATTTTCATTGTGAAAGTGCGCAGTTTATTGAAATAATTAAATTGCAATTAATTGAATTCTTTGTTGTATGCATGTCGATTTATTTTCTATATACTTTTTAAGTAATGTAAAAAAATATACATTACTTGTGTTCACATGGGTAAGAAATTAATGATTTCTAATAAACAATATAAAAATAAACTTATAAAAAAAATATTTTTTTTTATTTTTCAGATACAGTGAAAATAACTAGACACGAAGATTTTTCAGAAGACGATGCGCTAATTTTAGCAAAAAAAAAAGGCTGAAAAATCATAATATTTAATTTTAGTATCTTATTTTTTTAAAATTGAATTGATATTGAACATAAAAAATAAACAAATCCTTAAAAGCGTTTTTTAATTATTTAATTGACCATAGTAATTCGAAAAATTTGTACACAAAACTGTCACAAATTCGTCCAAATAAATGTGACAAATTTGTTCACAAAACTGTGGCAAATTGGTTCACAAAAATGTCAAAAATTTGTTAACAAAACTGTGACAAATTGGTTGACACAAATGTTAAAAATGTGTTCACAAAACTGTGACCATTTCTTCCACAAAAATGTCACACTTTTTCCAACCAAATGTCATAAAAATGTCGCAATTCGGGTCACAATTTTTTGTCGACAATTCACATTTTTTTGTGACATTTTTGTCACAATTATTTCACATTTGGTTGCTGGGGAATGTAATTAATTTAATTTTAAAATTCGGCCGGTAGGCGGCGCTGTTCGCATGTGAACCAAAAAGGAAGTTTGACCACTCGTTGGAAAGTATGTAAAAGTAAAATACAATGCCAGTAACGGTATTCCAAATTTATACCGCTAGAGGCACTGAATACTAAAATATATAAAATGTTAATTTTTAAAAAGTGATTCCCAATAGTCAATAAGCCCCAAAAATTAGGTTTAATGTCGCATCTGAAAGGTAGTTAGTACGTTGTAGTATAAAATCACAGTTATTATAAATTTAATTTCTGTCACAAGAGGACACAACATATAATTATAATGTTTTTTAAAAATGTTGGTGAACCTTTACCAAAACTGAAAGGAAAACAAATGCAGGAAAGTTAATCTAAAATAAAACAGATTATAAGTTGCGTTTTAACATTAGATATCTCAAAAAGTGAGCTATTCATTTCGTGGCATTCCACTTTAAAATAATAACGTGCAATACTTCATTAAGAACTGTTATTTTATGCAAAAGCAAAATAGGTGTTGCATATAAACAATTAAGTTTAGTTAGTTTAATTTAATAATAAACTCTAAATTAAATTTGGAAAATTATGTAAGTAAAAATAACTTCTAAATATTTTGTAAGATAACTATATATATTTATAATGTATAATATGTATAATTAAATTAATTATAATTATAATGTATAATTAAATGAATATTACAAAATCTTTAAAAGTTATTTAATTATAGTTATTCCGGTTCACATGCCATAAGTGATTAATTTTTTATTTTTATATGTTGAAACTTTTTTAAAGTAACAACAGCCACGCTGTAATAATTTTTTTTTACACCAGCATTACGTTTGGATACGGTTTCCACCAGAACAAATACAATCAAACTCGGTTACTTAGAGCTCACATTGTGCATGGCCCATTAGAAAATATGATCCAATATGTAACATCAACGCTTTACACTAGGCGAATCGTAAACGAACCGCTGACGAAATCATTTCTTTATCCAAGATGAACCGCAAACGTAAATGTTAGAAAAAGAAACGAACCGCCGACGAAGTCATTTCTTTATCCAAGGCGAATCGCAAACGTAAATGTTAGAAAAAGAAATTTAGAAAAAAACGAAGTGTTGCGTTTATTAGTAAGCCGCCTAGAATACATTTAAGTGGTTCGCTGGCGAATGGCCAAGGCGGTTCTCTAGCGAATTATCAATACGGTTCGTTTAAGGACTGTACCGAAAAGTTTTCAAAAATAATAAATTATACAGTCCCTTTGCTAATAAAATGTTCTTGTTGAGTTGCTTGGTGGTTATTTTGGGGTTTCTTTGCTTCCTTAAGGTCTGCACAGCATTTCCCTTTTTAATCCTTTGGACCATACTCTTAGTTGTATGGCTTTTTGCGGCCACATCTCGTCCGATCTGCAAAATTTTTTTGTATTAAGAACCCGCTTATTTTTTCTTCTAAATTTCTGTCTACGGGATAGTTGGGACGATTACTTCTTGGTTTATCTTTGATGTTAAACTTTTTTAATGATTCGCCAAGCAACGAAATATGAAGTTCCATCTAATATGGCTCACTTTTTTATACGAAAATTAGAATGTAAAAAAAAAAACTAAAAATTTGTTGGGACCCTAATTTTTTTGATTCATGTTTAAATGAGCAATAATTTCACAAAACTAATTTATAAGGTATTTAAATTTACATACTACAGAGAAAAGTTCCAGGCCTGGTAGATGACTTTTCTCATAAAAAAGGGCAAAAAAAAACTGCATTTTTCGAGAACTTTGAGAACTTTTCGGTACAGTCTTTATGTACTGATTTTATCCATATAAATAAAAAATCTGGATTTTTTTTAATTCAAAATAAATAAAACAAATATTTTTAATTTTTGGGTTTAAAATGTATATTATAAAAATAATTAATCAAGAATTAAATTCTACCTGTACTTAATATTTTATTTCTAGGACTTTAATATTAATATTTTTATGAATAACACTAAAATTTTTAATTTCACGGGCTACTTCGTAATATATATTTTTATAATTTTCACATTAAATTATTTTTAGCCTTTAGCGTATTAAATATTTTAAATTTTACTTATCGTAAATTAATAAAACAAGTCTGATTGTTAGAAAAAAAAAAATTGTTCCTAAGTTTTATTTCTTATAAATGACTACTCGAAAAAAAGTTTTTTTTTATTACTCATCTTCATCTACCTAAATTGGTTTTTTGTAAATGGGTTGGTGAAAATGATGTTCAGAAGCGGTAATTTTTGGGTTCGCCAAAGCAAATACGTTTATTTCTCAAAAGGAATTTGAGGTACTGGGAATCAAACTCCTCGATATATGGGAGAGTTCAAATGATTTAACTTTTTGAATCAATTTTGATTTTGGTTTTAACTGATGTTTCATTCCCACTGAGAACTGACGTATATACCAACGCGTAGTAGAGTATCTACTATATAATATATATATGTATATAATATATAAAGGCACTCTATTGGTATATAATATATAAAAATATAATGTCCGAGGGAGAGAGAAGATAATCGAAGTATTTTCTCGATTTTATATAAAGTCGTCAGCCTGACAAGATACCAGTATGGAGTTTGTATTTTGTATATTTAATTTGTAATTAAATTGTATTTTTATTCTGTAATAATTAAAAATTGTATTTTTAATTTAAAATAACTTTTTTCCATGAAAATCCAGATGATTTTTTTTTGTTATTTTAATATTTTTAGCCTTTAAACATTTTTTGTATGTAGTATGTATAATAAAGGCAGATAAAAAAATGCATTGAAATTCTAATATATCCTAAATTTATTAATTATTTTCAGAAAAACTTATTTAAAATACATGTTCCAACGTAATAAAACTTGTAACCGAGATTTAGCTAATAAAGTAAGTTCGTGAATTGATTTCACTTTACTCACTGATTCTATTCACTTGAAAAAAATAAAGCGATTTAGGTAAAAAAGTGAGTTCGACTAACTTCGAAAATAATTTCGAAATCATTTTTTAGGTAGAAATAATTTTATAGTAAAAAATTCATATGTTTTTGTAGTTCTTACCGACATACAAAACAACTATAAAATAAAAAAGAAACCTGAAATAAGTTATTTGTTAAAAGCTTCAAAACCCGGTGTTATATCTGTCATATTTTTTATATATCGTAAGAAAGCTTATCGATTAATAGTTAAATACTGAAATTGTATTAAAAATAATTATAATATTGTTTTAAAACAAATCATGTTATCGAATTTGTGAATTAAAATTAACTATATACTAAATAAACAAACATAAAATATAATAAAAAATAAATAAGAATTTGTTTGATCTTATCAATTTTAAATAATAACTCCAATTTCACTTTAATCACTATTAAAATATATGTTGAGCAAAATGACAGCTCAATCTCACTCACTGCACTTTTTATTTCATTACCTAAATCGTTTTTAATTACTCACTCAATCACTCACTACTCACTTTGTTAGCTAAATCTCAGCACTGGAAAATACGGGACTGACAAAATGGGTGATGGACGAGCTCCTTGGCAAATTAATTTTTTTATTTATAACTAGAATTAATATAATGAAAGTATTTACTTTAATATGCAAATATTTAAGTAGAAAAATTGTAATCAAATTTAAAAAAAGAATTTATTGAGTAACTGCTAATTTGGTATTATAATATAACTGCTAATTTGGTTTATTTAACCTCATTAACATGAATAATAAAAACCAGATTTGCTTTTTAATAATTATAATATTTCCTATAATTAAAACTATTTTCACTTTTACAAAATTAAAACTGTTCCTCTTTATTTTATATAATTTTACACGTAGATGTCGCTTCGATAGTTATACATTCTACCCTCTAGTGTTGACTCCTCTTCTTTGCCAACACGATTATTTGCAACTACCGTCTTAATTTGTAATATGCATACTTTGTTGGCTGGTCGTACATAACTATTCTTCTTCGTTCGAACTGCTACAAAAAGAACAACACCGTCTTCTTCTGGCATTACCCTTTCAATAATTACCAACGGCCATTCCCCTCTTGGAAGTGTGTTGTCTTTCAACATTACAATTTCACCAACTTCAATATTGTCATCGGTATTGTCACTTTGAGCGATTTATTAATGATGGTATGTATTCTTTATGGAATCTTTTCCAAAACCTGTCAACTAAATATTGAGCAATTCTCCATTGCTTACTCAGTATACTATCTTTTTTTTATTAAATAGTCCGGGAGTTTTAACATCTGTTGATCGATTAATTAAAAAAATCATTGGGTGTAAATCCGATTTCATCATCTGGATATTCAGATTCTAATAAGTAAGGTCTGCTATTTACTAAATATTCTGCTCCAGCGAATACTGTTTGAAGAACTTCATCTGACGGATTACGATTTACAGCCATAACAGCTTCTATTGACCTTTTCAAACATCCCACTAAACGTTCCCAACATCCACCAAAATTTGGTGCACCAGCTGGAATAAATTTCCAATTAATACCATACTCTGTCATAGTTTTCGACACATCCATTGAATTTAGTTCTTCAAATGCTTCTATTAGTTCTCTATTCGCTCCGTGAAAATTTGTTCCATTGTCAGACCACATTTGTTCTATAGCACCACGTCTAGCCATCATTCGTCGTACTGCATTTATACAAGAATACAAGAATCAAACAAGTAAATATAACATCATATCTGTTTTCTAACGATCGTCCATGTTTTATATAGAATGGTCCAAAATAATCAACTCCGGTGGATGTGAATGGTTTTTTTATATGTAAGAAATCTTTCTTTTGGTAAAAGTCTCATAAGTGGTTGGCTTAGTTTACTTTTTCTTTTTTTACACCACATACATATTCTAATAATATTTTTTTTTGTTCATGTTCATTTTAGGTATCCAGAATTTTTGTTTAAATTTATGCACCACCACTTGGAACCCAACATGGCCAGCCTTTTGATGATAATATAAAATTAATTTTCGTGTAAACGGTTGTATCTCTTTTGCTGTTTCGATACGAGTCGAAAAACGCATTACATTATCATCATCTAAGGTTAACAAAATTTTGTAAGACGAAAATTTAAAAATTTCTTAACTTCTTTTAATTGGTGGAGATCATTTGGAAAGCATTCTCGTTGGACCGATTGCCGCCATTTTGTTTCTGCCCATTGAATTTCATCAACAGTTAACGGTCCTATAGTTTTATTTAAATTTTTGATTTTATAGGTAGAGTTATTTATGAATCTTTTTATCCAGGCTGTGATCCTACTTAATGCACGGTATTGAATACAATTGTCAAGTTGTGGTAATACATTGTCAGGTAGCGATATTAATAGTACATTTTCAACTATTTATGTAGCACTATTATTTTCTAATTTTGACCAATTATCTTCAGTTGAATACAAAAACTTTGGACCTACAAACCAACTTTGTTGGCACGTTTCTTGTACTTTTATCAGCTACATTACAAGATGTTGATACCCATCCCCATCCATATTTTCCTGGTTTTTATAATATTTCCGCTATTCTCACTGCTTCAAATGCTTTTAACCTTTTGTTACTATTTATCCAATTAATAACAGTTGCAGAATCTGTCCAAAAGAAACGTTGTGCTACTTTTATATTTAATTCATTTTCAACCATTACAGCTAATCGACTACCCATCACAGCAGCTAAGCATTCTAATTTTGGTATTGTCATATTTTTATTTGGCATCGGTGCAACTCATATTTTTATTTGGCATCGGTGCAACTCGTACTACTTTATAAAAAAATTCTTTTTTTCTAAGGTAAATAAAACGAAGATATGCAGCAGAACAGTATACGTGTTGACTGGCGTCATTAAAAATATGTAGTTCAATCTTTTCAGCAACATCATTGCAGTACGAATAACATCAGGGAATATTGCTATATTTAATCTCTTTTATTTTTTTTTGCCATTGTTCCCAAATTATAAATGTTTCTGTTTGCAGCTTAACCCAACCAATTTCAGATTGCCAAATTTGTCGCATTAAAGTTCTTCCTTTGATTGTAATTGGTGAAATAAAACCTACCGGATCATAAGCTGATATAATTGCTTTTAACACATCTCTTTTTGTCGGAGTTCTTGTACCATTCATTATACCATCATCAGCACGATGAAAGGATGACGCAAAACCTAAACAATCTGATTCAGCATTCCAAATTATACCAAGAACTTTTTGTGAAATTTTATCACCAATTTCTGTTTTATACTTTTCAGAAACTACTTTTTGGCAGATTTTTTATGACATTTTTACTATTTGAAATAAAATTTCTGATTTCGAAGCCTCCTTCTTTAGGAACTTTGATTACTTTTAATATTAAGTTAATTGCATCTTCTTCGGTTTTTGTAGAATCTAAATAGTCAGCTACGTAATGATTTTTTACAATAGCATTATAGTACCAGGATATTTTTCTTTTTGAAGATTAGCATTATAATTTTGACGAATTGTGATAAAAATGGTGACGAATTTGTACCAAACAGCATTGATTTCATTTTATAACCATTTGGTGATTTATATTCATTTAAATTTCTCCATAAAAAACATTGAGCGAAAAAGTCTTCTTCTTCAATCATTACGCGATTGAACATTTCTCGAATATCACCAGCAAAAGCTATTTGATTTTGGCGAAAACGAATTAAAAACACCGATAATTGAAGTAATCCAGTCCGGCCCTGAGTAAATTATCATTTAATGAAACATTATTTACCTTTGCTGCAGCGTCAAAAACTATTCTCGGCTTAAAAGGTTTGTTCGGGTTAACCACCGCAAAATGAGGAAGATACCAAAATAATGTATGTTTGCTTAAGCCACTTTCAATAACATTCGTTGCATACCCCATTTCAAAAAGTTTATCAATTTCCAACTGATATGCTTTTGCTAATTTTTGATCTCGTTTTAGTTTTCGCTCTAAATTTTTCAAACGTTGAAACGCCATTTGTTTGCTATTAGGGAGTTGAATATTTTCTAATTTCCATGGCAGTTTTACATCGAATCTGTCATTAATTTTTTGTATAGAATTTTCTGCTATGCTGATTGCCCGTTTGTCATCAACTGATTTTGTTTTGTCATCTTTCACAACACAAACACCAAAACTTTCCAATTTAAATTGTTCTTTTGCCAGATTATGAATTTCTTCTTGTATTGTTTGACAGCAAATAAAATTTACATCACAGTTTTCTTCTTTTTTAGCACCCCATGAATTGCCCAGCCAAATTTTGTTTTTGATACTATTGGACCATTTTTACATTGAATAATATTACGAGTTATAATTACATCAGCATGACGTTGTCCAATTAAAATCATTGGCTTTTTTTCATATTTTGTACTTGTTTTATATCTGGAAACTGTTCCGCCAATTTTGCTATATTTACTGATTGATTAGGTAAATTTAAATTTTGTACTGTTCGGACTTCTTCCATATTGTAAAAAACATTTCCATTTTCTGATGAAATTTCAGCTTTAACCATTTGCGACCTTGGCTCGTACCTATAAACATCTCCGGTCCATTTGCAACACAAGTGGTTGAATTTCACCACGAATACCGAGTTTTTTGGCCAACTCCATATCTAAAAGAGAAATAGTGGTTGTACTACCTTCGTCTAAAAATGCTGTTGTTGGTTCAATGGACCTTTAATACGTACGGTTAACATTTTTAATAAAACTGAATCTTTTATTTCATTTACACAACCAGTAACTCAGATATTTTTAAATCTGTTTTCTGTAACATTGAATGATGATATCTTTTACATCCATTAACTTTACATTCATTATTCACGTTTTTTACACTGTGCACTATGATTTCACAGAAATTCCCAACGCTTTTTAGAATCAGCTTTCAGAAACACAGAACATTTTTCAAGCGGGTGATCATCATCATGACATAATTTACATTCTTTTTTCTTACTGGGTAGTGGTAACCTTAGATAATAGAATATAAGGCAGCCCACAAATGGTCGAACTTGGTACTACAACTTAGTTTCGAACCATCAAAATGGTACGAAGAATTTGAAAATTGTATCGTGTGTGGGGCACTTGTACAACCAATTTTGATGGTTGGCAATCGGTTGGAAAAATATAAATTTTTTTTGATTTTTGTGGGCGGAGTCTTTGGTTTTCGTACCAAGTTGTACTGTGGAAGTTGTACAACAAAAAGGACGTTTATTGAATTTTGATGTTAAAAACATATGGTTTTTGTGACATCTTATTAAAAAAGTATTAAATTATTAATTTTATTTATTTATTTTAAAAACTTTATACAACAAATATCATATGTTATTTTGATAAACGTCAAAAGTAAAAAAAAATTTGATGATTTTACAAATGGTTATAGAGCAAGTTGTAATGTGTATGGAGTGGTTCGCGGGCTAGTACGCGTACTTGTTGTAGTACCAAGTTCGACCACTTGTGGGCTGCATTAGGATAGGCTATATTAGTAATTTTACACTATAAAATGAATTTTCTATTAAAGTACTTTTCTTGCTCTTTCCAACTTGAAAAATCCCGCATAGGTCTGTCTCACCTCCCCTAAATATAAATATAGTTGACTAGAAGAGGAGCCGTTACTATAAAATTAATATTAAAAAACGTAAAAGGTACAGTTGAAATATTTGAAGTAAAAAAAAATATTATATGGGTAAATTTAATTTTGGTTCTAAATTCATATTTTATTATAAATATAGCTAAAATTATATTGAATTTAAGGACATTATTTTATTTTATTAAAGGCGCCCTTCGTATTTTCCTAAAAATGTTCAATTGTGAACATTTTATATTGACAAATATATTGGGAATCGTAATTTTTTTTAAATTTAGTTATATCTATTATTCTTGGAATAATATATTAGTAGTAAGTAGACACTTGTTAATCAAAATCGTTCTACGTACGATAGGGACCCAAGATAATCGGGCCACTCGTAAAGGGGTTATAATGCGATAGACAATGTAACCACATATCCATTAATGTTAGAAGATATACGAAATGTATGTATTTTCTTAAACTCCACATTAAAAAACAAAATAAACTTGTTCTATAGGAATATATGTTAGCTAAGTAAATTGTTGTAAAACATATAAACAACAACAACAACACAAAAAAAGACCATAGTTAAATATTTTTTCTGTTTTCTTTTTGTATACAGGAAACTTGACACTAATAGGTTATACATAACATCATGTATTTGTTTTTGTAAAATTACAATAACAAAAACTGTATATATATTTCTATTACTGCATAAAGAAAAAATCTGTATGAAATAAGTTGTATAGTATATAGCAGATCTGATATTACGTATTTTTAAAAACAACAACAAAATACCTGTAATTATAGGTCCACTATTGTATAAAAAAAAATGCGTATGAAATAAGTTGTATAGTATATAGCAGATCTGATATTACGTATTTTTAAAAAACGAAAACAAAATACACGTAATCAGGGCCACTTTCGTTTAAAAAAATGTGTATGCAATAAGTTGTATACTATACTATATAGCAGATCTGAGATGATATAATAGGCATACATCTCAACAAAAATAAAAAAATTTATGCTAGTATAGTATCTGTTTAAATGATCGTGCTTATAAACAAAAGTTGTGTATACAAAAACTTGTTATCAAAAAAAAAATATCAAACGTGTTGTTTATATTTAAAGTTTATTAACATTACAATTATTGTATAAATCTTATGCAATAAAAAAAATTGTTTTCGTAATGTTAATAAATTGCTTTTGTTAAGAATGATTTTTTAATATCAAGGTTATCAATATTATTATTAAAGACACATGCAAAAAAATGTATGAAGCATATATTTGAACTTACTGGGATAAAGAAAAACAAAAAAAATGCATTATGTGTTAGAGGAGATATGAATGAAAAAGCATAGCAGCATGGCAGCTGTTTCAGTTCCGTCTTTGTAAATAAAAGAAATATGGTTACATAATAATTTTTTATTTATACATTATATGAGCTAATATACTAATATTACATAATAATGAAATTAATGATGTGAAATGAGAAAAGCGTTTTATATTTTGTTGCATATTTGGTACTATGTGTAATATCTTCGATGATCCTCTATCTGTTAAACCACATACATCCATGCCTTGATTTTTAGATTCCGTTTTTTTATACTGATCGGTAAATATATAACAATTAGGTGAATATTTTTTATGTTCGTTCAATATGCTATCGTGTTTCTGCCAATGATATATCTGAACGTTACAGTAATAACACTGTACAATATCGCCCTATTTAAATAGAAAAAGCCATTTGATGCTAGATCTTCTTTGCTTATAAAAGACTTAGGCCAACCTTCAAATGTTTTAAGACGTTCTTGGTTTTCACTTAATAAAGTCATTGCAAGGTTAATTTAATACAAAAGAAATCGTAAAGACGTGTGTCGTATTTATACCGTTTTTTTATTTTAATATGAGTAATACTAATTCAAAAATTAAAAGGGTGTACTACGACAAAGAAGGAGTTAATATATATGGTTCTGTAGCAAAAATCCATGCTGCCTTAAGAAATAAAAAAATAAGTCAAAATCAAATAAAAAATTGGCTGAAATCTGAGGATGTTTATACATTACATTATCCTGCCAAAAAAAAATTCCCCATGAATCACTATGTATTACAAGATATTGCTCAGTTATGGGAAATTGACCTATGCGATATGAAAATGTATAAAAACGTTAATGACAATTATACATTCTTGTTATCGGTGATTGATGTTTTTTCAAAATACGGTTGGGTAGTACCCCTAAAAAATAAAACAGGTAAAGAAATAACTAAAGCCTTTCATAAAATCCTTGAACAAAGTGGTAGAAAGCCTATAACAGTTCAATCAGATAAAGGTAAAGAATTCAAGAATTCGAATTTTCAAAATTATCGGAAACAAAATAATATCAGACAACGATTCCCAACTATTTTGTCTACACAAACAGCCGCAGTTGTTGAACGATTTAATCGTACAATAAAGGAAAAGATGTTTAAATATTTTACGGAAAGTTCTACTAAAAGATATATAGATATATTACCCAATCTTGTCAATTCTTATAATAAATCGTATCACAGTACAATAAAAATGAAACCATCAGAAGTTAATCAGAAACATGTGAAGCAAATTTATGAAATTTACAAGAATATACATAAAAAAGACCCCCAAATTAATTTAAATATATTTAAAGACGACTATGTACGCATTGTTAGGAAAAAAGCAATTTTTGAACATGGCTATACACAGAAATGGACAAAAGAAATTTTTCAAGTTGATAAAGTTATAAATAGAGAACCATATCCCTTATTCATTTTGAAAGACTTGAAAGGTCGAGAAGTTGAAGGTAGATTTTATTATCAAGAACTTCAGAAAGTTTATAAAAAAAATGATAGTTTTTAATCATCCATTTACAATGATGATTGCTGGACCCTCGGGTTGCGGTAAAACAACTTTTATTTGTAAATTGATAAGAAAAATGGATCAATTTATTAAACCTGTACCGACAAAAATTTTATGGTGTAATCCTGAATTCAGTGCAGTACCAAAAAGTATAAGAAATTTGGAATATCATAATGAAGTTCCAGAAAATATCAGTAATATAAATAATGAACCAATACTAATTGTTTTGGATGACTTAATGTTAAATGCTTACAACAGCAAAGTATGTGAACTATTTACAAAAGGATCACACCATCGAAATTTATCAGTTATTTTAATTACACAAAATGTTTTTCATCAAGGAAAACATTGTCGTGATATATCACTTAACTGCAAATATTTGGTTCTTTTTAAAAACCCCCGAGACAAGTCACAAATAATTCCTTTGGCAAAACAAATTTATCCTGAAAATTCAAAGGAATTTCTAAAAGTATATAATGAAGTAACATCAGTTCCTTATGGTTATATTATTCTAGATATGACACAAGATATCAACGATATATTTCGCTTCAGATCAAATATACTTAATTCAAATTATTTTGAATGTTTTTGTACATTAAAACAATTAACAGAGTTACCGGAAAAACATGAAAATTTTGACAACAAACCGTCATATCTTACATGTATTAAAAAAATCTAAACCAAAATTTCGTCAAATTTTGCTTAAAAACTGTGATCCAGAAGTTATTAAAACTGTTTGTGAAATAGCTATAAACACCCTTAATGGAAACCACAAAGTGTCTAATCATATTTATAATAAATTAAATAAAAATAAAAAAGTGTTGCGTTGCTTAGCTTGTCCCAAAAAATCTTTGAAAGTAAAAAGAAAAGTTATTATACAGAAAGGAGGGTTTTTACCTATGTTGATAGGTTCAGTACTATCAGGCTTACTTGGAAGTTTATTATCAAAATAGTTTTTTAGAAACATGAATAATTTACAACGGATGATTGTTATACCTCCAGAACTTTATAACAAGCTGAAAGAGAATTTCAATAATGATGCAGAGCTTTCACACCTTGACAAAAGTATGAAAGAAATACTTTTAAATAAAAAATTATCAGATAATGAAAAATGGTATACATATCGACAAAAACTAATAAAATTTGCCAACAAAAGAAGACATCAATTACAGCAGCAAAGAGCTTATAATAACTCCCAGCCACAACAATTAGAACACCCACCTTCTATAAACACAAGTAATTTTACAAAAAAAATATTTTCAAGTATGAGCACCCAAACGGAACCAGTTAGCAAAGCAAAAAGAACACAAAGGGTCTTAATTACACCTGAAGATGTTGTTGTGCAACACCAAAAACCTGAAAATGTTGATGTGCAACACCAAAACCTCGAAAACGATATGTATACATTTACACCTGGCAAGATAATTGCAACATCTGATAAAGATAATGCAGATTCTGAAACGGATGACGAAGTTTTTGATAATGATGACGAAATACGAAATTTAGCACTCTCAGCAACACCAACAGGAAAACGTATAAAAGAAAGGAAATCTATTGGTTCAGCAGATGTACGTATGTTTGAAACAGATGAAGTTGATATTATTTCAGTGCCTATATTTGATAGACCTAAAAAAGATACGAGTATAAATCGTCAATTACGTTCTTCTACTAAGAAAGCATCCGCTCAAACTTTATTGAGATTCCCAGTTCGTAAAAAAATATTAAAATCAGAAAAGGATAATTTACAAGCCAAATCAGAAAAAGATAAGTTAAAACCTAAAACGACAACTCCATTAAATCTTTCACAGTGGACAACTTATAAATAAAAAAAATGAATCAAACAGATGATTTTTTCATTACTCTCTTGAGTGATGCTTCTAATAATTATTATAACAATAACTCGTTGACACGTTTTACAAATAAATTTCCAACTGAAATTAACTTAACACATAATAATTGGAAAGTAGGTGTTTCGGAAGTATATATTAACGATTTTATACCGAATAGGTATAACGAAAATTATGAAGAAAGTGCATTTATAATAATTGGAAGTACGGAAAAAAATAAATTAGGTGTAGGGAAAACATATATTCCATATAACAAAGATGATGTAAAATGTGACTGGAAAGCTTCTATTTTACCAATACTTCTTGAAAATATATCTGGGGGACCAGGCTTAAACAAAAAAGAATGTGAACGATACTTGATTTCGGAGATTTACACCTTTATCACTGATGATGAAAATTATAAGGATCCGGACAAAATTCTAGATATTAAAGAGTCAAAATATATTGAAGTGTGTGTAACTAGCCCTAAAATAGATGTAAAGATTCCTATTAGCAGATCATATTCAGTCAAAAGCTTTATGAAAACTATTTTTTCCCAAGTTAAAAATATTAGATCACATAAAACAAAAATTGTCAAAGCTTTTGAAGTATTTTTAAACGATTTTACTTCAATATCAAAAGCAGCAATGTTGTTTATGTACACTGATATAATAGAACCATGTTTTGTGGGTGATTCAAAGGTACGAGTTCTTAATATTATTGAAACAAAAAACTCTTTTGAATCAACAATAATCAAATATAAAAGTGTACAATATCATAATGTCGAAAAAAAAGTTTTTGATAACATATCCATAAAACTAGCTGATGAATTTGGATTTGATATAAATTTTAGCAGGAGTGTAATACCAACAAAAATATTATTACATTTTATAAAAATTAATATAAATAAAGAGAAATCGTTACACTCTAATTATTAATCAATGAACCGTCATTATATTAAATACTATTTATCTCAAACAGGGGGTAATATTGAAGAAATAGGACCCCTGTTTCATTCGGCTGTAAATTATCAGAGAGGCCGAGGTTTAGGAGACGTTTTCGGAGGGTTATTCCGCTATATAAAACCTATATTATCATCAGGTCTAAATTTTTTACAAAAACAAGCAGTTTCAAGTGGAATTGGTGTTTTATCAGATATTGCTTCAGGAGCAAATCCCACAGAAATCTTAAAAGATAGGGGTACAGAAGCCCTGAAAAATTTGAGACGCGAAGCTGTAAATAAAATGCATTCCATGTATGGTTCTGGAAAAAGGAGAGCTATAAAAAGAAAGAATTCTACAAAACCGCGTCATTTACGTTTGAAATTGAAGAGACGTAAAGTTAAAAAAAGTAGTAAAAACAGAAAACGTGTATTAGACATTTTTGATTAAAGATGTTGGAGTGTATGAAATCAGAGTTAGATATATTTAGTTCACCACCTATTCAATCAAGTATCTTAAAATCAGAAGAAGTTGCTTATAACCCAATTGCTTCTTTAGATAATTCTTCAACTATAGAATTTGTTTCTTTGGGTCATGGCGATACATATAGAGATTTGTCATCAACATATTTAAAATTAAAAATACAAATATTAAAGAAAGATGGGTCAGTGTGGAATGATGATAAAGATACTTCTACACCTCCTAAATTAATAGCCCAGCCGGCAATTGTTAACAATTTATTACATTCTATGATTAAACAATGCAATGTTCAGTTAAATGGTAAAAATATTACTTCATCTGACAACAATTATAATTATAGAGCTTACATCGAGTCTTTACTTAACTATGGAAATGATGCTGCCAATACCCATTTAGAATGTGCTGGTTGGTTGTTAGATAAACATGATGTAGGAAAATCTGGAAATACTGGTGCCTCAGAACGTAAAAAACAATATAATAATAGTGGTGTTGTTGAATTGATGGGTAAACTTCATGTTGATATGTTTAATCAACCCACATTATTTATAAATGGTGTGGATGTCAGAGTTTTGCTAACTTTGGAAAAACCAGATTTTTACTTTTTCGGTGACGATAATGATGAAAGTCAAATGAAAATAATTGAAGCTACATTATTTATGAGACATGTCACAGTAAATCCTAGTATTTTACTTGCACATAATGCTGTTTTAGAAAAGGCGAATGCGAAATACAATTACAAACGTGTTGAAATAAAATCATTCACAGTACCATCAAGTAGTACTAATATATCGCTTGACAATGTTTTCATAGGACAACTCCCAAATACTATACTATTTTGTATGACAGATAATGATGCTTTTGCTGGGAAGCGTTCAAAAAATCCGTTTTATTTTAAACATTTTGAAATGACTCAATTTATGCTATATGTTAATGGCGTTCAAATACCGAATTTACCCATTGAAACTAGTTTTGCTGACAAACATCGTTTTGATACACGTGCATATTATACTCTTTTTAATGGAACTAGAATTCATCATTCGGACAGAGGCCATCAAATCACAAAATCAATGTTCAGCAAAGGTTTTTACATTCTTGCATTCGATTTAACTCCAGATTTATCAGGAAATAATTCGTGTCAAAGTTTATTGAACCAAGGAACTGTTAGAATTGAAGCCAAGTTTTCAAGATCTTTAAATACGACAGTAACATGTATTGTTTATGGAGAATTTGATGGTACCTTACAAATCGATAAAAATCGAAACGTATATACAAACCTATAAATAGGTTACCATATCTTATTTTACACATTTTAAAATAGACAGTTAAGTAAACAACAATGGTTTATAAAAATTATGCATTAGTAGATATGAGCTTTTGCTCTGATAATAAGAATACTATTTTTGTGAAATCCATTAGTATTACAGGCATAAAAGAGTCTTGTAAAATCTTCAATAAAGAATTTAAATATAAATATCCGACAATAGACGAATTAAATGATATTGATAAAAATACCAACTTTTCATTTGGAAATTTATTAAACGAACAAATTACTAAAGAGCTTCATCAAACGTTAAAGAAAATCGACATCATACTTCTTAATGGTAAAATAAAAAAAGAGTTTTTACAACATTTCGTTGAAGGAGAGACAAAAATTTTTGATTTCTCCACTTTGGAATAATATTGATACAAAACAAATAATAAATATATTAAAATGCAACACTTATACCAGAAAACGATTTAAAGGAGTTTTTCCCTTAAATAAAATACCCAAAATTATTAAAAAACCTGCAATAATTGTTGTCAATACAGATCCTTCAACTAAACCTGGAACTCACTGGATTGCTATATATTGTCCGTTAGTGGGCTGTATAGAATTTTTTGATTCGTACGGGCGACGACCTCGTCAAAAAGAGTTTGTTGACTTTTTAATTCGTAAATCAAATTGTTAAATTGCTAATGGACGTCAATTACAAGGTATATTTTCTAATGTGTGTGGGCATTATTGTTGCGTTTATTTGTGGTATCGTTGTATTGGAAAAAGTATGCAAGCCTTTTTACAACAGTTTCACAACAATCGTTTTGATAGAAACGATAATCTAATTTTGAACATGTTCAAACATGCTTTTACACACAAAACAGGTTTTACAAATTCTAAACACAAAAAAATTCAAAAATGTGAATCCTTTCGCGTATAAATGAGGGAGACGTTGCTATAAACATTTCAGTTTATTTCTAACATTCTTTTAAAAATGATTACCCTCAAAGAAACTAAAAAACGCAATTCATCTGGGAAAAATTAATCAGAAGTTAAAAAGAAGAAGTGCAGCAAAAACTTAATACCCCGAAATTTGTTGTTAGCCTACACATACTTCTTGGATGAGGCTCAAACATGTAAAATTAATATTGGTTATAGTATTGAAACTTTGGAAGCCGAAATAATTTTCCATCGTTTTAAAGAAGAACCTTTGTATATGTCTTATACAGAATGGGCGAAATTTTTCTTTAATTTTAAAGAAATAGAAGAAAAACGCTTAAGTAATGAAGCTCAGATATTGGAGGATATCTTAGAAGCTCCAATTACAAAAGTAAACTTTACATTTGATGATGACAACAAAAAAGTTTTCGAAATGTCAAAGTATGAACATGGACAATTTTTGGATATAATTGAATTCCTAAATGTGGTCATGTGTTACAACAACAATGCGGTTGTCAACGTACGAGAATATTTCCACAAGTATTTGGAAAAATGTAAAGAAAACACTGTGTTTAAATTGACTTTTAAACACTATTATATACCTATGCAATTATCTCATGTTCACTGCAACTATGCCAGATTATTTTACGAAATACCCCTATATTGTTCGAACAAATTATTTGAAAATGTAATAAATAGTATTAAGATTGAAATGTAAAAAACTTTTTTTTTTGGTATTAAATTAATAAAATAAAATATTTTTTCTTAAAAATCAATTTTTTTATTTCTTAGCATATATATATACATATTGATACAATTTTGAACAGAACATTTATAAATTTTATTCTTATCGGCATGTATTTCACAATAACTGTTATAATTTCGTAAAGAACTCAGTTTGGGTATCTCATTTTCCAGCTCTATAATCATCGTTGATGCTTGTAAATATTGTTGTAAAAATGTTTTCTTTTGGGTGCCTTTTATATATATTTTATGATCCGAATAAATTTGTAAAAGGCCGGAGATGTCGTTGTAAGGAATTGTTCCATTATTCCATTGAAAACTATTGATATTTTTCGAATTAAACACGTTTTGACGTTTGATATTATTTTTGAGTTCTTCTTCAGGATAAGGGGGTTTGAAAAAATAAACTATTGGAACTAGTGAACCTTGTTGAAGTATTGCCAATTCTTTTGCAAAAAGTTGATTCCGATTTCCTAACACAAATTGAATATCTAAAAACAATTCCATTATTATTGTTTATCTGAAATAGACCAATTGTAACAAACTAATGAAAATAATAAGCCATTACTAGGGTTTATATAGATTATTTTTTATTCTTTCTATCAATTTAAAAATTATACAAAATATATAAATTAAAACCTTAAAATATTAATTAATATATATATAAATATATACAAAAATTAATACCTTAAAATATTTCTTAATACACAAAAACATTAAATTAAAATCTTTAAATATTATTTTAATACAATATATACTTATAAATCTTAACATATTACTTAATACATAAAATATACATAAAATTTTTTCTTATTCTTTATGAATTTATTTTCTTTAAATGTTGCTTAATACATATTACATATTACTTTTTTTCTTATATTTTTATTTACTAATAAAGCCATAGGGGATCGTTTCAAAATCCTTCGCAGTACAAACACGTTTTGTAAAAGTGAAGCCGAATTTTTTTATTTCGCTTTCCGTTACCACAGTAAACGGTTTTTTTCTTTTTATTTTCTTCTCTGTATGTATATTATAAAAGCCATTACTGAGGGGATCTATAACAAGTTTTTTCAGATTTTCAAAGTTTAATATTTTTTTATTCGATACATTGCATGTTATACCTTTACATTTAGCAATTTCTCCTCTTTTCTTTGTTGAAGGGTTGTAATATTTATAGGAATAAAATTTAGGTCCTGTAGATTCTTCGATATATGTTTCAGGGCCATATTCTTCCAACTCGTTTGTAAATTCTCCTAAAAAGTTGCCTGTAACAGGTTTGTAAGGAGAATTTTCATCTTCAACAAATATAACTGAGTCGGTATCGCAATATAATATTTTTTTTCCAAATTTATAGAGTTCTTCATAAAGTTTTATACGGGCGTGGGCTGTTGTATAAATACCCACGGTTAATGAAACATGTTTTAAGGGTTCAGCTAGGTCTGAATCTACTGAATCTAAGAAACTACACTAGTGTTATTCATTAAGTTCCTTTGTATAAATTTGCCTCATAAAGAGTTTAGACAAATTTTAGCTATATTACGATACGATGGTTTCGACTCTATATTATTTTGTTCTAATAGAACACCTTCTTTTTCAAAATATTGTTGTACATACAGACGTTTTTTTACTTCTGTATTACATTCGTGGGGATAACCACTTGCTTCTTGCTTCATTTTTATGAACGTGTTCATATAATCAGAAAACAAACCCCCAGTTTTTGAAATTGGATCATATATACTTGTTTCATATGACCATACCTCATGCAATTCTAATATTTTATAATTTTTACTTAAAGCTAAATGAATTTCAATTGCAGCCCATGTCCCCGCAAAACTTCTGTCTGTGTCATTATGGTAACATTTTTTTAATATAAGCTCATTTTCCGCACACGTCCGACAAAGTGCAAATAATAGTTTGTTATTTATTTTACAGGGTAAAACAGGTATAAACAAATCTTGAGGAGGTAAAATACGACATTTTATAATACCTTCAATTTTGTTAATATCTGTAATATTTTTGCATTCTTCTGTATTATAAATTTTGGGGAAACCTATAGGATATTTACAGTTTTTATTGACAAAAGGATACAAAGAGGTGAAATCTAAATAGCGAATTTTTTCACCCGTTTTTACTTTATGGTACAGTTTAAATACTTCTGTACGCCCTCCGAATATAGCATCACGTGGTTGTAAAGAATTGAATAAAATAAGAGGTTTATTATTTAATTTATTATCTATAGTAGGATTTTTTGATAAAAATATTTTAAAAGTACATTCCCATATGTGTATAACATTATATTTTTTTTCCTTTAAAAACTCAAGTCTTAATATAATATTATCATATTTGTCTTCAAGAGAAATTCCATGTTTTGAAATATTTCTTATTTGAAAGCAAGACGGACAACCATGATAAAAACACCCTAAAAATTCATAAACAGTGTTGGTATTTTTATTGTACCCATCAACTTTAAAGCCACAATTTTTCAATTTGACTTCATATTCTATATTTCCGTTTACTTTTTCGTTCTCATATTCTAGCCATTTTTTACCAATAAACGATTGCAGTTTATGAGAATTAAAGTTATTAGTAGGGATAACCCCTAATGTATTTTTTTGTAAAAATTGTTTTCTATATACAAGCATTACAGCTTGAGCAATAGTAAAACTTTCTAAAAAGGGATTTACATCGAGAAGAGATACAAAATCAGCCATAAATTTAAGACATCCTTTTTGAAGTAATGTTACATCCATTTTACAATATTTTATTAATTCTTTACGGTTATTGAAAACGTATCCTGAATTTTTTAACGATCCCACCATTCTTTAAAATTTTTTAATTTTTCCGAATTGTAATTTTCAGTTGAAAACATATTTATATCGGGTATTTCTCCTATATAAGAATAGTTTTCTTCTGTATTGAAAAAATGGGGGTAATCACCCTTAGAAATACAGTGAAGTTCCGATTATATGAACTAATTAATGCCACGCTAATTCATATAACCGAAAATTCATATAAACGGGACACACAAAAATATTTTTAATAGAAGGTTTTTTTTATAGATATTTATAGAGAAGCTTAGTTTTGAATTCACTTTATTCAACATTAATAAAATATAACATTTTTTAATTAAAAAAATTATTCAAGGTCAATTGTTTTGATTTTTTTAAATTTACTGCAACAGCCCGTTCCCTTATTTTATTCAAAAGCGTTAATTCAAGACAGGAACCACAATTTTCTTCAGACCATTGTATTAATGTATTTAGCGCTGTGATTGCTTCGTTAAAACGCACTCTAGGGATTTCAACAACATCTTCATTTTCATTTTCTCGGTCGCTGTTACTGACCTCTGACCTTACACTAACGTTATCTTCCATGAGATCTTTCCAAGAGTTATCACTTACGTATTCCTGTGTAACAAAAACAGAAACTATAAAGTTTCCAAAGGCAAACATAAACTGAGACAAAATTAGCTTACCGATGGAAGAACATTTCTAAGCAATTCTGTTGTTTCAATACCAGCAGTTATCAAACTTGAATTTTGTCTAAACAGATAAAAAGAAAGCGGTGTATCATATTCATCCTCAAATTCTTTTTCTTTAAGAGAAAATATATTTTTCCAGCATTTGGCAATCGTTTCCGCTTCAATTTGTTGCCACGCTTGATTTAAAAAAACAGTAGCATCCCGCAAATTTAATTTTTTTAAGACTTCGTCCATTGGTTCTTTCTTGGCAACAATCATAGATAATAAACTTTTTCTGTAATACAACTTTGTCAATCTAATCACATTTGATCCATTGGCTGGATGATTGGTGTTGCATTTGGTGGAAGAAACATAGTGCTAATTTCTCCATCAGCACTAACTAATTCATGTTCTGGGGGATGGCTCGGAGCATTATCTAAGAGTAATAAAGCCCTTTTAGGATATCCATTTTCTTGAAGATGTCTACGAACCTAAATAAAATTACAAACTTAAATACCACTTAAATTTCTTATAAAAAAATTAAACCATAGATTACCTGAGGAACGAAAGAATCATGAAACCAAGATTTGAAAATAAAAGCAGTCATCCAAGCTGATTTTGAAAAATTGTAGTCAACGGGATTATCAAAATTTTTGAAAGATCTAGGGTTCTTTGATTTTCCTATAAGCAATGGTTTTAATTTGTGATGACCAGTATCATTAGTGCATGCTAAGAAAGTTACGCGTTCTTTGGCACATTTTCGACCAGGTGCTACGTTTTCAGTTGCTAACACAAATGTTTTGTTCGGTATCATTTTATAAAACAATCCTGTTTCATCGGCGTTGTAAATCTGCTCGTAATGCAAACCCAGATCTTTTATTTTTTCATTTAGCTTAATTTGGAATGGCGCTACTAGCTGTGGCTGCGACGAAAGTATTTCCCCAGAAATAGCTAAAACACGTATTCCGAACCTTTTTTTAAACCTATCCAACCACCCCTGACTTGCCTTAAAATTTCCTTGTAATTTTAAGTCATTAAACATTTTTGTAGCTTTCACTTTTAATATATCACCGCTAATAGGGATATTATTTTTTCTCTGAATAGTAAACCACCTGTAAAGTTTTTTTTCCATATCCATGTGCATTCCATGTTTTAACGATTTTTGCTTTCCGTATCCAAGCTTAGTCAGGTGTTCACGAATTTTTGCTTCCGATTTTTTAATTCCAGTTATAGTGGATTTGGCTAAACCGTACCTCGTAGCTAATACAATAGCTGAAACACCACTATTTAATTGATCTAAAATTAAACCTTTTTCTTTAATATTTAAACACTTCCGAACTTTCCTCACATTCATCATAATTATTTATTATTCACAGCACAGCATACGACTTTCGCTCTTAAGATTTATTTCTCAAATAAAAAATTATTGAGAAAAAATTTTTTTTGAACATTTGTAACAAAAGAAATTCTCTAGAAAATAAGTAAGAAGATATGTACTGTATGTACAGTATACTTATTCCTAGAGATTTTTTTTGGGCACAAAAGTTCCGTTAACATTTCCAGACTGAAAAAATTTTCAACGACAAAATATTTTGTAGCCATAAAAAGGAGTTTCGATTATATGAACTGACAGTTCATATAAACGAATTTTCATATAATATTTTTAAAGTTCATATAACGCAGAATTCATATAATTGAGGGTACATATAACCGCGACTTCACTGTATCTTTTAAACCAAAAGTTTTTGGAAATTTTGCTAAGGCTATAGGTAAAAAATTTAAAGAGTCTATAAAACTGATATCTCTATTAAAAGTGATTTTTAGGATCTTGAGGCCCCCAATGATCGGAACAATTGTTTTGTTTCTTTTGAGCAGTTCTGTTACGATAAACTGACTATCATAACTTTTGAAATTGTGTGCTATACAACAAATTTTTTTTTTTGAATTAGCACTAATATTCAGCAGATAAGTAATACATTTTTCGATACAATTTTCATTAGGACTGTTTTCAAACACGTTGACACGTTTTACACAATTCTGGCATTGTGTATCATCATTATTATCTAAATAACAAAAATGACAAACCTGATTTGCAATACAAAGGTTTGGAACGTGTTGAAAACTATTTAGACCTATTTCTTTATTTTGGGTGCATTCAATGTCATAGAATATGAGTGTAAATTTTTTAGGCGACTTTTTTATATAAGGCTGGACAAAACATTGGTGTGATTGATCTGTTAATTTATAACAGATACCACAAATTTTTTCGTCACAGGTATGGGGTTGATTTTTACGTTTGTAGAGATCATAGTATTTTAGACATTTGTTGCAAATTTGTATTTGAGAACAAACTGTCCCCGGACCGTATATTTTTTTTTTATGATTTTCAAAACACGTCTTTCCACGAAATGTACGATAACATGTATCACATTTACATATATTAGGAACATACTTGCACGGGGGATGTTCCTTACAATATTTACACAATCTTTGCAAAAATGTGTATCCATATATAAATCGTTACAGTATTCGCACTGACGCTTTTTACCGAAAAACGCTTTCACATTTTTTATTGTAACAAAATGTTTTAATCCATTTAAATAAAAAATATTTATGCTCTTTGTATTTTTTGTATTAAAAGAATAACAATTTTTGAAATTATTTTTGTCGATAAAAACGGTAATATTATAATCAGGTATAAATTTTTGAATTTTAAATATATCCCCTATATTACACCCTGTGTGTTTATCGACAGTCACATTTGCTTTTCTTAAAAGCTTTTGCCCGTCTTTGGATAACAATTTCAATAATGTTTTGTTAATTTTTATATTTTTAGTTTTATTATCCGCAAGATATTTACCAATTAGAATAGCCTGGATCAAACAATGAGTATTTGTCATCTCCCCAATATTTATTATACTGGTTTTTCGTTTAAGAATTTCCGAGTCCGTTAAATTACTAATACAAACACGCCCTCTACCTGATGGAATATTAATAATTTTTGCAGTTATTTCAATCAAATCCGTCGATAGGAAATTATCGTTTGATTGAATAACTGCAGGTAGCAAATCGGTTATCATGTTAGAAGTTAAATCAGAACTTTTTTTAAAAGGAACCCCTATAGAGCGAGTATTTTCAATTGAAGGTATTGAAACCGTAATACCTATCAAGGCGTTTACCGAACAGTCTAACTTTACTATATCCAAAATGTTTTTAAAACAAGCGTCTAACCAGTCTATGATTGTGTCAAATGTTTCGTTGTAGTCGCCTAACTTAAAAACTAAATTTCTACTTGTTACTTTAAACTTAGAACTAAAATTTTCAAATTTTTTAACTAAAATTACATACTGTTTGTTAGAGGTATGGTCTACGGATGCTATTGAGGTTGTGGTTGATGTTGAGGGACGGCTTTCACCCCCCAAACCTATTTGTATATCTGCACCATGAGATGGTTTTTGTTGCTGTTGTTGTTGTTGTTGCAGCTGTTGTTGTTGTTGTTGATGTTGTTGTGGTGGTTGTTGTTGTTGTTCATGGTTATTAATTTCACCCCTTCTAACCTGTGTTTCGGGGCTGTTGTTATAATTTTCTGCCACAAAATTCTGGGTGAAATTGGTCATTATCGCCGTAAGTTGGCGCGTGAACTCTGTAAAAATTGAAGCCATATTCTAAAAAAGGAAAATCAGTAATATTGTTATTCAGAATAATTTTTTAAATTTGCTTCAACTTACTTCAGCCATGATGCTTATAAATTTTTACACTTTTATTGTTATTTATTCTTTTAGACTGTTAAACAAGTTTTGAATGAAATTTCTTCAAAAAATTACTATTTATATAAAATATTAATATAAAAATATGTTTTTCATACAATCACTATTGCAACAATTTATATATATATAAGTAATTCTAATATATTATTAAATATAAAAATATGAACTAGAAATAACGTGCCTTGAATAAAAGTTCTGCATGTTAAAATGTACATATTTAGAAGAATATTTTAAAAAATAATCAAATTATTATTCTTCTATTATGCAACTTGTTTCTTTGATATACGTATTGTTTTTTGTACTAAATAAAATACCAAATTTGTAATTGGAATATAAACATTTTTATATCGTCACACCTTAGGGTCTATCATTAACGCGAAACTGTTTATTTTATTATGCCTGTTCAAGTATTTTGTGCAATAAAGTTTCGAATATTAAATATAAAAATAAGGAAATGTTTTTCCATGTAATTCAGCACGTTTTCATATTTTATATTTTCTATAATACGTAATACCAAACATTGTAATCAGAAAAAATATATTATTATATTAGGAATTTTTAATTAAAATAGGCCTAGTTTATAACATGCCTTTAATAAATTACGTTTTGCAAGTTAAATTGTCCCTATGTAAACAATATAAAAAATACCAAAATTTAAAGACAACAAACATTGTTTGTTTATTATTCTTCTATTATGCAACATGTTTCTTAGAAATTATATAATTTTTTCTTAGAAATTATACAATTTTTTCTTAGAAGTTATACAATTTTTGTTTTCTTTGATAGACATATTGTTGCGAAATAAAGTAAGAAGATCAATGTTAAAATATTTTTACAATAATGATTTGAATAATAACTATTAGAAGCAATAGGTTTTTATATATGTTACATATAATTATATTGTTTCTAATATTTGGTGGGGAAAGTGTATAAAAAGCAGAAAATTGTTCTGAATGTTTATCAGTAATTTATATAAAATTATAATGGTAAGTTGTTAAATCAATATTATAATATTTCACAATAATTTAATAAAATAATAACAATAATTTTTTTATTTTTACAGGATTTTTTACAAACGCTGAAATCCGTTGCTGGACAAACGCAGTTCAAACCAGTAATTAGGACAGACGAGCTAGTTGTGGGAAAGGATTACCCGATTCTATCTGTAAAAACAATCAAGACAAGATACGGAAAAAAACTTGTAGCAGACCTTGAAAAATTCCAGTACTTTTTCCTAGATAGGATCACCAAGGTTTTAAAGGGTTTCAAGGACACAGATGTCCCGAAAAATTTATGTATGACCCTCCTAAGAAGAGAGGAAAATGAATATCGGACACCAATTTTTGATTTTAAGATCAAGAAAGCAGCAGACGCAGAGACCTCCGATTCAGACGATGAAACTCAACCACCTTTAAAAAAGAAGAAATAAATTTGTATTGTTTTGTAAAAAATGAAAAAATTGTTGTTCTTATTATTTTTAAAAATAATTATTTCTCTTTTTTATTTTTACATAAATATAAATTTAATATACATTTTTATATTTTTTATTTTTTGTTGTTGTTGAAGATCTGTAACGGTCGCTTCGGATCATCTCAGCTTGTTCACCCCCTGAGCCTTCCCGGAAATTACAACCGTTTCTGAAAATAAAAATTAATATAAAAACTCGTTATATAAAACGAGTTCTGGGCTCAAATGACGCTGACCTTGATTCGTCGGCGTCTTCATTTTCAATGGTTTCTCTTGACGGACGAATTGTTGTTGTTGTTCGGGCTGTTACTGGTCCTCTTCTAGGCTTGCGAGTTGTAGCTACTGGTATGAGCTGGTCAAGCTCTTGAGATGATACGGACCGTTCAGCGGGGGGTTCTACAGTTGTCGTATGTGAATGTGACGATGCTCCCAAAATATTTTTTGCATTACAAATACGCCCTCTCGATTGTCAATGTTGTTTATATTGACATTTTTTATATGTTGAGTCGCTGCAAGACTCAACAAATAGAAAAAAGCGTTGATGCAAAAAATGTTCATTTTGTTGTATTGATTATTATTTTTGAACTGTTTAAAACAAATCTTGAATTTATACCCTATAAATGCTTACCTATGCAATATATTTTTTAATTTAAAATAACACTTTTAATTATAATTTCTTAAAATAATAAATTTATATTTACGTTTGCAAAAAAAATAATAAATATGTATGTAATATTGAAATTATTAATATTGATATACTTTATATTGAAAAAATTTTATTTTGTAACGTAAAATTTTCACAAGCCACAAAAATTGTATTTAATAAAAAAAGGTCTTTACGTCTATTTTGCAAAAAAAAAGTTTTTTTTTGTGCATGTGTATTATTGGGGACATTACACCCGACATCATGAAATGCATGTTTCTATAGTTTTCTTATTGCATAATATATTCAAGTATAAAAAATAATGCTAATAAACTTTCACAATTTTAACCTTGAATTAAAAACAAAATTCAAAGTTCAGTTTGTTTTTTATATATTGATGATAAGAAGTTATGTATAGAATATTAAAAAAATTGAGCAGAATCATTGAGCAGAATTTTCATTATCTAAATAGCAGATATGACAAACCTGACTTGCAACACAAAGGTTTGGTACATGTTGAAAACTATTTATACCAATTTCCTTATTTTGTGTACATTCAATGTCATAAAATATTATAGTAAAAATTTAAGGTACTTTTTTTTTATAAGGTTGTACGTAATATTGGTGGGATTGGTCTGTTAATTTGTAACAAATGCTGCAAATTTTTTCATCGCATGAATGAGTTTGACCTTTACGTTTGTAAAGATCATAATATTTTAGGCATTTATCACAAATTTTTATTTGGGAGCATACTGTGCCTTCCCCATATACATTTTTTTTATGGTTTTCAAAACACTGAATTCCACGAAATGTTCGAAAACATGTATAACATTTACATACATTTTCAATGTAACTGCAAGGAGGCTGAATCTTACAATATTTACACAGTTCTTTGCAAGAATGGTAGTCTTTATATAAAACATTACAATATTTACATTGATGTTTTTTACCGAAAAATCCTTTGACATTTTTTAAAGTAACAAAATGTTTTATTTCTTCAAAATAAAACAAATTAATACTTTTTGTATTATTGGTATTGAAACGATAAACATTTTCGGATTTTTTTTATCGATATAAACGGTAATATTATAATTAGGAATAATTTTTTGGATTTTGTATATATCCCCGATATTGCATCCTGTATTCTTATCTACAACTATATTTGCTTTTCTCACAAGTTTTTGTACGTCTTGTGATAATAATATTAATGATTTGTTATTTCTTTTAAAAACTTTAGTTTTATTATCCACAAGATATTTACCGATTACAATAGCTTGTGGTAAGCAATGTGTATTAGTTTTTTCTCCAATATTAATTATACTATTTTTACGTTTAAGTATTTCCGATACGCTTAAAGAGCTAGGACAAATACGTCCCCTACCCGAAGAGATATTAATGATTTTAGCAGTTATTTCAATCAAGTTAGTTGAAAGAAAATTTTCGTTTGATTGAATAACTGCAGCAATTAAATCTGTTACCATATTAGAAGTTATATGAGAAACTTTTTTAAATGATATGCCTATTGGACGCGTATTTTCTATAGAGGGAATTGAAATGGTTATACCGAGCAAATCGTTTTCTGAACAATCTGCTTTTACGATTTCTAAAATATTTTTAAAACAAGCGTCCAACCAGTCAACTATCGTTTCAAAGTCTTCATTATAGTCACTTAATTTAAAAACTAAATTATTACTGCTAACTTTAAACTTATTGCTATAACTTTGAAATTTCTTATATAAAATTACATACTTTTTATTACTAGAGGTATGGGATCGTGATGATGAAGTTAATGGACGGTTTTCATGGTCTCGTGATGATGAAGTTGATGGACGGTTTTCATGACCTTGACCTATCTGGATCTCTGATGGATTGGGTAGTAGTTGTTGTTGCGGTTGTTGTTGATCGTTGCCTTGAACGTCTGTGTTGAGTATTTCTGCACAGGTATTACTATTTGGCTCTGGATAATTTGCTACAAAACTCTGTGTAAAATTCATTATCATTGTAGCAAGTTGTTGTGCGAATTGTGTTAAAAGTAAAGCATTATTCTGAAAGAAAAAAACACAAAAATTACCTATATTGATCTTTCTAATGTAATTAACAAATTATTGCTCATTTTAAATAAATTTAACTTACTTGATCCATAATTATGTTGATGTTTTTATAATTTTACGCTTTATATTTATTATATTTATATTTACACTTTGTAAAACTATTTTTACACTTTGGTAAAACTTTTAAAACAGCGTCGTTTACACTCTTAAACAACGTTTGGAATAAGTTTCTTTAAGAAGGATCCTTTTATACTTATTTTGACTTATAAAAAGATGTTTTCAAACAACTAAGTCTTGTTCATGTTTCTAACATAGATACTTTTTAAAATATAAAATATAAAATATTATATTTATATATATAAAATAAAATATTTTATATATATAAATATAAAATTCTAAGTATACTATATCTATAATAAGTAATAGCAAACTTTATAACCAAGGAAAATATATTATTAAATAGGAATTTTTTAATTAAAATATGAACAAGATTTAACATGTTCTTATAATAAAAAGACGTTTTGAAAAGTTAAATTGTATCTAAGCAATATTTAAAATAATCTTTTTTAAAACCGAAAATCATTATTTTAAGTTATTTATTATTCTTTTTTTTTGATACATTTTTCTTTGAATATAAACATAGACTTATTCTTTTAAGTATACTATATATCTAAAGGAGTTTTGCAATGTTTTTTCTAAATAAATAATAGCAAACTTTATAATCAAAGAAAATATATTATTAAATAGGAATTTTTTAATTAAAAATATGAACAAGATTTAATATGTTCTAATAATAAAAGGCGTTCTGTAAAGTTAAATTGCATCCAAGCAAATTTTAAAAATAATCTTTTTTAAAGACCGCAATCATTATTTTAAGTTATTTATTATTGTTTTTTGATACATTTTTTCTTTGAATATAAATATAGTCTTATTCTGCACTTATAATGTATTTTTTATATAGGAACATCTTAAACACGATATGTCTTTAGGAGTATCATTAATAAGATTTTTCTATTAAAGTATTCCTAGAATAATAATTTAAAATAATAAATTTGTTAGACTTTAGCAAAATAAGAACAAATATTTTTATCTGAGTTAATTGGTTTTCATGTTATTAAATATAATTAATTATTTTTTTTTATTAAAAACCCCTTTTTTAGGGTATAAAAGAGTGGAACTTTTCTGAAGTTTTATCAGAAATATTTACCAATTTGTAATGGTAAGATGTTATTTTTGCTAAAATAATAAAAATTATTTAATATATAATATATAATATAAAATATCTAATATAATTTTTATTTTCTAGGATTTTTTGCAAGCATTAAAATCTGTGTCAGGCCCGACACAATTTAAACCTCTCATTAGAAATGCAGATTTAATAGTCGGAAAAGAGTATCCGATTTTATCTGTTAAAACCATTAAGACCAAATACGGTAAAAAGCTGGTAGCAGATTTAGACTGTTACCAATTCTTTTTCCCAGACCGTATTTGCAAAGTACTTAAGGGTTTTAAGGACACCGATGTCCCTAAAAATTTAGTAATGGTTTTATTAAGAAGAGAGGACAACGAATACAACACCCCTGTATTCGATTTCAAAATAAAAAAAGATTTGTCCTGCGAGGCTTCATCGGAATCAGAAGATGACACAGCGGCGGAACCTTCCAGAAAGAAAAAGAAAAAAAATTAAAATCTCTGTAAAATTAAAACGAATAAAAACAATTATTTTTTCTACAAATTTGCGTTTTTATTTATATTTTTTATATTTTTAACATATTTATATATATATTAATATATATATATAATTTTTATTATCCAAAAATATTATTCCTAGCCTCAATATCGATTTCAAAATAAAAAAAGATTTGTCCTGCGAGGCTTCATCGGAATCAGAAGATGACACAGCGGCGGAACCTTCCAGAAAGAAAAAGAAAAAAAATTAAAATCTCTGTAAAATTAAAACGAATAAAAACAATTATTTTTTCTACAAATTTGCGTTTTTATTTATATTTTTTATATTTTTAACATATTTATATATATATTAATATATAATATTTTTGAAAAATTTTTTAATTCTTTGTTTTTATTTATAATTTTGATTTCTACATAGAATTTATTGGTTATTATGAGGTTTTCGTTATGATGTTTACTTTGGCGTTTTATTTTCAAACTTTTTGAAGATTTCGCTGCAAGACTCAACAAATAGAAAAAAGCGTTGATGCAAAAAATGTTCATTTTGTTGTATTGATTATTATTTTTGAACTGTTTAAAACAAATCTTGAATTTATACCCTATAAATGCTTACCTATGCAATATATTTTTTAATTTAAAATAACACTTTTAATTATAATTTCTTAAAATAATAAATTTATATTTACGTTTGCAAAAAAAATAATAAATATGTATGTAATATTGAAATTATTAATATTGATATACTTTATATTGAAAAAATTTTATTTTGTAACGTAAAATTTTCACAAGCCACAAAAATTGTATTTAATAAAAAAAGGTCTTTACGTCTATTTTGCAAAAAAAAAGTTTTTTTTTGTGCATGTGTATTATTGGGGACATTACACCCGACATCATGAAATGCATGTTTCTATAGTTTTCTTATTGCATAATATATTCAAGTATAAAAAATAATGCTAATAAACTTTCACAATTTTAACCTTGAATTAAAAACAAAATTCAAAGTTCAGTTTGTTTTTTATATATTGATGATAAGAAGTTATGTATAGAATATTAAAAAAATTGAGCAGAATCATTGAGCAGAATTTTCATTATCTAAATAGCAGATATGACAAACCTGACTTGCAACACAAAGGTTTGGTACATGTTGAAAACTATTTATACCAATTTCCTTATTTTGTGTACATTCAATGTCATAAAATATTATAGTAAAAATTTAAGGTACTTTTTTTTTATAAGGTTGTACGTAATATTGGTGGGATTGGTCTGTTAATTTGTAACAAATGCTGCAAATTTTTTCATCGCATGAATGAGTTTGACCTTTACGTTTGTAAAGATCATAATATTTTAGGCATTTATCACAAATTTTTATTTGGGAGCATACTGTGCCTTCCCCATATACATTTTTTTTATGGTTTTCAAAACACTGAATTCCACGAAATGTTCGAAAACATGTATAACATTTACATACATTTTCAATGTAACTGCAAGGAGGCTGAATCTTACAATATTTACACAGTTCTTTGCAAGAATGGTAGTCTTTATATAAAACATTACAATATTTACATTGATGTTTTTTACCGAAAAATCCTTTGACATTTTTTAAAGTAACAAAATGTTTTATTTCTTCAAAATAAAACAAATTAATACTTTTTGTATTATTGGTATTGAAACGATAAACATTTTCGGATTTTTTTTATCGATATAAACGGTAATATTATAATTAGGAATAATTTTTTGGATTTTGTATATATCCCCGATATTGCATCCTGTATTCTTATCTACAACTATATTTGCTTTTCTCACAAGTTTTTGTACGTCTTGTGATAATAATATTAATGATTTGTTATTTCTTTTAAAAACTTTAGTTTTATTATCCACAAGATATTTACCGATTACAATAGCTTGTGGTAAGCAATGTGTATTAGTTTTTTCTCCAATATTAATTATACTATTTTTACGTTTAAGTATTTCCGATACGCTTAAAGAGCTAGGACAAATACGTCCCCTACCCGAAGAGATATTAATGATTTTAGCAGTTATTTCAATCAAGTTAGTTGAAAGAAAATTTTCGTTTGATTGAATAACTGCAGCAATTAAATCTGTTACCATATTAGAAGTTATATGAGAAACTTTTTTAAATGATATGCCTATTGGACGCGTATTTTCTATAGAGGGAATTGAAATGGTTATACCGAGCAAATCGTTTTCTGAACAATCTGCTTTTACGATTTCTAAAATATTTTTAAAACAAGCGTCCAACCAGTCAACTATCGTTTCAAAGTCTTCATTATAGTCACTTAATTTAAAAACTAAATTATTACTGCTAACTTTAAACTTATTGCTATAACTTTGAAATTTCTTATATAAAATTACATACTTTTTATTACTAGAGGTATGGGATCGTGATGATGAAGTTAATGGACGGTTTTCATGGTCTCGTGATGATGAAGTTGATGGACGGTTTTCATGACCTTGACCTATCTGGATCTCTGATGGATTGGGTAGTAGTTGTTGTTGCGGTTGTTGTTGATCGTTGCCTTGAACGTCTGTGTTGAGTATTTCTGCACAGGTATTACTATTTGGCTCTGGATAATTTGCTACAAAACTCTGTGTAAAATTCATTATCATTGTAGCAAGTTGTTGTGCGAATTGTGTTAAAAGTAAAGCATTATTCTGAAAGAAAAAAACACAAAAATTACCTATATTGATCTTTCTAATGTAATTAACAAATTATTGCTCATTTTAAATAAATTTAACTTACTTGATCCATAATTATGTTGATGTTTTTATAATTTTACGCTTTATATTTATTATATTTATATTTACACTTTGTAAAACTATTTTTACACTTTGGTAAAACTTTTAAAACAGCGTCGTTTACACTCTTAAACAACGTTTGGAATAAGTTTCTTTAAGAAGGATCCTTTTATACTTATTTTGACTTATAAAAAGATGTTTTCAAACAACTAAGTCTTGTTCATGTTTCTAACATAGATACTTTTTAAAATATAAAATATAAAATATTATATTTATATATATAAAATAAAATATTTTATATATATAAATATAAAATTCTAAGTATACTATATCTATAATAAGTAATAGCAAACTTTATAACCAAGGAAAATATATTATTAAATAGGAATTTTTTAATTAAAATATGAACAAGATTTAACATGTTCTTATAATAAAAAGACGTTTTGAAAAGTTAAATTGTATCTAAGCAATATTTAAAATAATCTTTTTTAAAACCGAAAATCATTATTTTAAGTTATTTATTATTCTTTTTTTTTGATACATTTTTCTTTGAATATAAACATAGACTTATTCTTTTAAGTATACTATATATCTAAAGGAGTTTTGCAATGTTTTTTCTAAATAAATAATAGCAAACTTTATAATCAAAGAAAATATATTATTAAATAGGAATTTTTTAATTAAAAATATGAACAAGATTTAATATGTTCTAATAATAAAAGGCGTTCTGTAAAGTTAAATTGCATCCAAGCAAATTTTAAAAATAATCTTTTTTAAAGACCGCAATCATTATTTTAAGTTATTTATTATTGTTTTTTGATACATTTTTTCTTTGAATATAAATATAGTCTTATTCTGCACTTATAATGTATTTTTTATATAGGAACATCTTAAACACGATATGTCTTTAGGAGTATCATTAATAAGATTTTTCTATTAAAGTATTCCTAGAATAATAATTTAAAATAATAAATTTGTTAGACTTTAGCAAAATAAGAACAAATATTTTTATCTGAGTTAATTGGTTTTCATGTTATTAAATATAATTAATTATTTTTTTTTATTAAAAACCCCTTTTTTAGGGTATAAAAGAGTGGAACTTTTCTGAAGTTTTATCAGAAATATTTACCAATTTGTAATGGTAAGATGTTATTTTTGCTAAAATAATAAAAATTATTTAATATATAATATATAATATAAAATATCTAATATAATTTTTATTTTCTAGGATTTTTTGCAAGCATTAAAATCTGTGTCAGGCCCGACACAATTTAAACCTCTCATTAGAAATGCAGATTTAATAGTCGGAAAAGAGTATCCGATTTTATCTGTTAAAACCATTAAGACCAAATACGGTAAAAAGCTGGTAGCAGATTTAGACTGTTACCAATTCTTTTTCCCAGACCGTATTTGCAAAGTACTTAAGGGTTTTAAGGACACCGATGTCCCTAAAAATTTAGTAATGGTTTTATTAAGAAGAGAGGACAACGAATACAACACCCCTGTATTCGATTTCAAAATAAAAAAAGATTTGTCCTGCGAGGCTTCATCGGAATCAGAAGATGACACAGCGGCGGAACCTTCCAGAAAGAAAAAGAAAAAAAATTAAAATCTCTGTAAAATTAAAACGAATAAAAACAATTATTTTTTCTACAAATTTGCGTTTTTATTTATATTTTTTATATTTTTAACATATTTATATATATATTAATATATATATATAATTTTTATTATCCAAAAATATTATTCCTAGCCTCAATATCGATTTCAAAATAAAAAAAGATTTGTCCTGCGAGGCTTCATCGGAATCAGAAGATGACACAGCGGCGGAACCTTCCAGAAAGAAAAAGAAAAAAAATTAAAATCTCTGTAAAATTAAAACGAATAAAAACAATTATTTTTTCTACAAATTTGCGTTTTTATTTATATTTTTTATATTTTTAACATATTTATATATATATTAATATATAATATTTTTGGATAATAAAAATTATATATATATATTAATATATATATAAATATGTTAAAAATATAAAAAATATAAATAAAAACGCAAATTTGTAGAAAAAATAATTGTTTTTATTCGTTTTAATTTTACAGAGATTTTAATTTTTTTTCTTTTTCTTTCTGGAAGGTTCCGCCGCTGTGTCATCTTCTGATTCCGATGAAGCCTCGCAGGAGGCTATTGAGGCTAGGAATAAGAAGACATTGTAGAAGACCTCTTGAAAGAGACATATGAAAACATCAAACCAAAAGCACATTAGAATCAATACATCCTATGTTAAAAAATCTTCAAAAAGTTTGAAAATAAAACGCCAAAGTAAACATCATAACGAAAACCTCATAATAACCAATAAATTCTATGTAGAAATCAAAATTATAAATAAAAACAAAGAATTAAAAAATTTTGTACTATACAATGGCAATTTTTATTTAGACAAAAATAAATGTTTACATTCTATATAACAAAATATTTTTTATATTTTTAATTTTTTCTTAAACGCTGATATTTCCTTGATCTTACTCTGGCGTAATGTTCGTGATCGTAGTCTCCAGATCCTTTCCTGCAACAAGAGCAATTTTTGCTGTAATAAAAATAATAAAAATAATAAAAATTAATTTATAAAATTAACTTACTCTATAAACGACGTTTTTATATTTTCTTCTGAAGACCTCGATTCATCCTCAAAAGATTCTAACTGGTTTATTTTTGGGGCCTGGGTTGTTGTTGTTGTTGTCGTCATCTTTGGGGCTATTTTATTTCTCGTCATATATATGTTTTGAGTTGTTGTCCTTTCCGTTGATCTGTCTTCAGGAATATATCTATCATCTTCTGTTGTTGTTGTTGGGGTCCGACGTCTTGATGGTCTTGATCTTATTTTCGGCTTTTCTGACACTGGTATAAGTTGATCTTCCTCACTTGAGCTTTTCTGGACGTCCATATGGGCTATTTTCAGATTTGCCCATATATTATGATTGAAATTGACAACCCCCTGGTTGTTGTGTTCGAAAAAATTTAAATTAATATGCTTTATATCTTGACCTCCTGTAAGAGGTATGTAAGAGTTTTTATAAAATTCTCATATAGAAAAATAATGTTGATAAACTTTGAAAAATTTGATCTTGAAATAAAGTAAGTTCAAATATACGCTTCATACATTTTTTTGCATGTGTCTTTAATAATAATATTGATAACCTTGATATTAAAAAATCATTCTTAACAAAAGCAATTTATTAACATTACGAAAACAATTTTTTTTATTGCATAAGATTTATACAATAATTGTAATGTTAATAAACTTTAAATATAAACAACACGTTTGATATTTTTTTTTTGATAACAAGTTTTTGTATACACAACTTTTGTTTATAAGCACGATCATTTAAACAGATACTATACTAGCATAAATTTTTTTATTTTTGTTGAGATGTATGCCTATTATATCATCTCAGATCTGCTATATAGTATAGTATACAACTTATTGCATACACATTTTTTTAAACGAAAGTGGCCCTGATTACGTGTATTTTGTGTTTGTTTTTTAAAAATACGTAATATCAGATCTGCTATATACTATACAACTTATTTCATACGCATTTATTTTTGTATACAATAGTGGACCTATAATTACAGGTATTTTGTTGTTGTTTTTAAAAATACGTAATATCAGATCTGCTATATACTATACAACTTATTTCATACAGATTTTTTCTTTATGATTGCAAGAGAAGAGAAATATGTATACAGTTTTTGTTATTGCAATTTTACAAAAACAAATACATGCTATACACTGCCATGATGTTATGTATAACATATTAGTATCAAGTTTCTTGTATACAAAAAGAAAACAGAAAAAATATTTAACTATGGTCTTTTTTTGTGTTGTTGTTGTTGTTTATATGTTTTACTACAATTTTTTGCCATGTTTATTCTACTTAGATAACATATATTCCTATAGAACAAGTTTATTTTGTTTTTTAATGTGGAGTTAAGAAAATACATACATTTCGTATATCTTCTAACATTAATGGATATGTGGTTACATTGTCTATCGCATTATAACCCCTTTACGAGTGGCCCGATTATCTTGGGTCCCTATCGTACGTAGAACGATTTTGATTAACAAGTGTCTACTTACTACTTATATTTTATAATTACCGCAGGTAAAATATAAATAATAATGAAAACGGTGTAATTAATTTTAACTTCAATAAATGCATATAAAAATAAATTAATTTGTAATATGAAACATAGTAATACGTATTTCTCTGTCCACAATAAAGGTTGATATTGATTTTTCTTTATTAAAAACATTAATTCTCTTGTTATAATAATTAAAAATTATTAAATTTTAATGGGGGGCAAAGGGGGAGGGGTTGTCGGTATTGTGAGACTAAGCGTCTGTTTCCCAGGTTAGGGGCGGCTTATCGTAGCTTTGCAAACAACTTCTCCTCAATTCCTACTCTCACCTCCAAGTGGTGCCTCCTGGGGCCTGGTATACCTGGTGGATCCGAATTGTTTTGATGCCAATCGGGAAGCTAGGTCAGGTAAACAAACGAGAGAGGGAGGAAATCCTGTATCCTAAACTGACAGCCAGTCAGCATACAGGTAGGCGTCTGTTCCCCATATTAGGGCGGCCTTTTATTTTTATACCTGGCGGTAGGTAAAAAACGCGTCATGAATATATGATGGAAGAGAAGAAGAAAATAAAGCGGGTAGGGATATCTACCCAAACGTCGGGTAGATTTCGACCACTGGAAACGCTAATGCTCAGACGGGATGTCTGAGTAAAAAGCGTAACAGATCAGAGGAAGAAGAGCATCCAGTTGCGAAAAGAGGTAAGGTCAGAGGTGACAGGAAAATAGCACCGGGAGATGGTATTTCCTGCAATGCCTCCGATGATAGTTTGAAGATCGCGATCATCGACAGAGCTCATCCGGAGGGAAAAATTCTCCTGGGAAACCGGAAGATCCTGAAGGATAGCTTTGAATCCTGGCAGATTGAAGCGATGACGGCAGAACCAGAAGGCTTTATACCCCACTTTGAGTGGAGTCGCTTCTCTGGTGATGTCTTCAGAGTAACCTGTCAGGATTTAGAGTCGGTGGAATTCGTGAAGGATATGGTTACGAAGAAAGGTAAGCTATGGCAGGACTCAGACCTCCTCGTAGTTGGGAAGGATGAGGTGCATAGACTCAATAAGGTATTCTTGTGGATACCTGAAGAGACTAGGCAACCCCAGAACGTGTTAAGATTTATTGACATCTTGAACAAGAAGTTTACACCAGCACGTTTGGATCCGGTTTCCACCAGAACAAATACAATCAAACTCGGTTACTTAGAGCTCACATTGTGCAAGGGCCATTAGAAAATATGATCCAATATGTAACATCAACGCTTTACACTAAGCGAACAGTAAACGAACCGCTGACGAAGTCATTTCTTTATCCAAGACGAACCGCAAACGTAAATGTTGGAAAAAGAAACGAATCGCCGACGAAGTCATTTCTTTATCCAAGGCGAATCGCAAACGTAAATGATAGAAAAAGAAATTTAGAAAAAAACGAAGTGTTGCGTATATTAGTAAGCCGCCTAGAATACATTTAAGTGGTTCGCTGGCGAACCGTCAAGGCGGTTCTCTAGCGAATTATCAATACGGTTCGTTTAAGGACTGTACCGAAAAGTTTTCAAAAATAATAAATTATACAGTTCCTTTGCTAATAAAATGTTCTTGTTGAGTTGCTTGGTGGTTATTTTGGGTTTCTTTGCTTCCTTAAGGTCTGCACAGCATTTCCCTAAAAAAAAAAATGTATAAAAAAAAACTAAAAATTTGTTGGGACCCTAATTTTTTTGATTCATGTTGAAATGAGCAATAATTTCACAAAACTAATTTATAAGGTATTTAAATTTACATACTACAGAGAAAAGTTCCAGGCCTGGTAGATGACGTTTCTCATAAAAAAGGGAAAAAAAACTGCATTTTTCGAGAACTTTGAGAACTTTTCGGTACAGTCTTTATGTACTGATTTATCCATATAAATAAAAAATCTGGATTTTTTTTTTATTCAAAATAAATAAAACAAATATTTTTAATTTTTGGGTTTAAAATGTATATTATAAAAATAATTAATCAAGAATTAAATTCTACCTGTACTTAATATTTTATTTCTAGGACTTTAATATTAATATTTTTATGAATAACACTAAAATTTTTAATTTCACGGGCTACTTCGTAATATATATTTTTTTAATTTTCACATTAAATTATTTTTAGCCTTTAGCGTATTAAATATTTTAAATTTTACTTATCGTAAATTAATAAAAACAAGTCTGATTGTTAGAATAAAATAAAAATTGTGCCTAAGTTTTATTTCTTATAAATGACAACTCGAAAAAAAGTTTTTTTTAGTACTCATCTTCATCTACCTAAATTGGTTTTTTGTAAATGGGTTGGTGAAAATGATGTTCAGAAGCGGTAATTTTTGAGTTCGCCAAAGCGAATACGTTTATTTCTCAAAAGGAATTTGAAGTACTGGGAATCAAACTCCTCCATATATGGGAGAGTTCAAATGATTTAATTTTTTGAATCAATTTTGATTTTGGTTTTAACTGATGTTTCATTCCCACTGAGAACTGACGTATATACCAACGCGTAGTAGAGTATCCACTATATAATATGTATATAATATATAAAGGCACTCTATTGGTATATAATATATAAAAATATAATGTCCGAGGGAGAGAGAAGATAATCAAAGTATTTTCTCGATTTTATATAAAGTCGTCAGCCTGACAAGATACCAGTATGGTGTTTGTATTTTGTATATTTAATTTGTAATTAAATTGTATTTTTATTCTGTAATAATTAAAAATAGTATTTTTAATTTAAATTAACTTTTTTCCATGAAAATCCAGATGATTTTTTTTTGTTATTTTATTATTTTTAGCCTTTAAACATTTTTTGTATGTAGTATGTATAATAAAGGCAGATAAAAAAATTCATTGAAATTCTAATATATCGTAAATTTATTAATTATTTTCAGAAAAACTTATTTAAAATACATGTTCCAACGTAATAAAACTTGTAACCGAGATTTAGCGAATAAAGTAAGTTCGTGAATTGATTTCACTTTACTCACTGATTCTATTCACTTGAAAAAAATAAAGCGATTTAGGTAAAAAAGTGAGTTCGACTAACTTCGAAAATAATTTCGAAATCATTTTTTAGGTAGAAATAATTTTATAGTAAAAAATTCATATGTTTTTGTAGTTCTTACCGACATACAAAACAACTATAAAATAAAAAACAAACCTAAAATAAGTTATTTGTTAAAAGCTTCAAAACCCGGTGTTATATCTGTCATATTTTTTATATATCGTAAGAAAGCTTATCGATTAATAGTTAAATACTGAAATTGTATTAAAAAAAGTTATAATATTGTTTTAAAACAAATCATGTTATCGAATTTGTGAATTAAAATTAACTATATACTAAATAAACAAACATAAAATATAATAAAAAATAAATAAGAATTTGTTTGATCTTATTATTTTTGAATAATAACTCCAATTTCACTTTAATCACTATTAAAATATATGTTGAGCAAAATGACAGCTCAATCTCACTCACTGCACTTTTTATTTCATTACCTAAATCGCTTTTAATTACTCACTCAATCACTCACTACTCACTTTGTTAGCTAAATCTCAGCACTGAAAAATACGGGACTGACAAAATGGGTGATGGACGAGCTCCTTGGCAAATTAATTTTTTTATTTATAACTAGAATTAATATAATGAAAGTATTTACTTTAATATGCAAATATTTAAGTAGAAAAATTGTAATCAAATTTAAAAAAAGAATTTATTGAGTGTATACTAATTAATATAACTGATAATTTGGTTTATTTAACCTCATTAACATGAATAATAAAAACCAGATTTGCTTTTTAATAATTATAATATTTCCTATAATTAAAACTATTTTCACTTTTACAAAATTAAAACTGTTCCTCTTTATTTTATATAATTTTACACGTAGATGTCGCTTCGATAGTTATACATTCTACCCTCTAGTGTTGACTCCTCTTCTTTGCCAACACGATTATTTGGAACTACCGTCTTAATGTGTAATATGCATACTTTGTTGGCTCGTTGTACATAACTATTCTTCTTCGTTCGAACTGCTACAACAAGAACAACACCGTCTTCTTCTGGCATTACCCTTTCAATAATTCCCAACGGCCATTCCCCTCTTGGAAGTGTGTTGTCTTTCAACATTACAATTTCACCAACTTCAATATTGTCATCGGTATTGTCACTTTGAGCGATTTATTAATGATGGTATGTATTCTTTAAGGAATCTTTTCTAAACCTGTCAACTAAATATTGAGCAATTCTCTTCTCCAGAAGAACTTCATCTGACGGATTACGATTTACAGCCATAACAGCTTCTATTGACCTTTTGAAACATCCCACTAAACGTTCCCAATATCCACCAAAATTTGGTGCACCAGCTGGAATAAATTTCCAATTAATACCATACTCTGTCATATTTTTCGACACATCCATTGAATTTAGTTCTTCAAATGCTTCTATTAGTTCTCTATTCGCTCCGTGAAAATTTGTTCCATTGTCAGACCACATTTGTTCTATAGCACCACGTCTAGCCATCATTCGTCGTACTGCATTTATACAAGAATCCGAATGAAGTGAATGTGCAATTTCTACGTGAACAGCTCGCGTTGTCAAACAAGTAAATATAACACCATATCTGTTTTCTAACGATCATCCATGTTTTATATAGAATGGTCCAAAATAATCAACTCCGGTGGATGTGAATGGTTTTTTTATATGTAAGAAATCTTTCTTTTGGTAAAAGTCTCATAAGTGGTTGGCTTAGTTTACTTTTTCTTTTTTTACACCACATACATATTCTAATAATATTTGTTTTTGTTCATGTTCATTTTAGGTATCCAGAATTTTTGTTTAAATTTATGCACCACCACTTGGAACCCAACATGGCCAGCCTTTTGATGATAATATAAAATTAATTTTCGTGTAAACGGATGTATCTCTTTTGCTGTTTCGATACGAGTCGAAAAACGCATTACATTATCATCATCTAAGGTTAACAAAATTTTGTAAGACGAAAATTTAAAAACTTTTTAACTTCTTTTAATTGGTAGAGATCATTTGGAAAGCATTCTCGTTGGACCGATTGCCGCCATTTTGTTTCTGCCCATTGAATTTCATCAACAGTTAACGGTCCTATAGTTTTATTTAAATTTTTGATTTTATAGGTAGAGTTATTTATGAATCTTTTTATCCAGGCTGTGATCCTACTTAATGCACGGTATTGAATACAATTGTCAATTTGTGGTAATACATTGTCAGGTATCGATATTAATAGTACATTTTCAACTATTTATGTAGCACTATTATTTTCTAATTTTGACCAATTATCTTCAGTTGAATACAAAAACTTTGGACCTACAAACCAACTTTGTTGGCACGTTTCTTGTACTTTTATCAGCTACATTACAAGATGTTGATACCCATCGCCATCCATATTTTCCTGGTTTTTATAATATTTCCGCTATTCTCACTGCTTCAAATGCTTTTAACCTTTTGTTACTATTTATCCAATTAATAACAGTTGCAGAATCTGTCCAAAAGAAACGTTGTGCTACTTTTATATTTAATTCATTTTCAACCATTACAGCTAATCGACTACCCATCACAGCAGCTAAGCATTCTAATTTTGGTATTGTCATATTTTTATTTGGCATCGGTGCAACTCATATTTTTATTTGGCATCGGTGCAACTCGTACTACTTTATAAAAAAAATCTTTTTTTCTAAGGTAAATAAAACGAAGATATGCAGCAGAACAGTATACGTGTTGACTGGCGTCATTAAAAATATGTAGTTCAATCTTTTCAGCAACATCATTGCAGTACGAATAACATCAGGGAATATTGCTATATTTAATCTCTTTTATTTCTTTTTGCCATTGTTGCCAAATTATAAATGTTTCTGTTTGCAGCTGAACCCAACCAATTTCAGATTGCCAAATTTGTCGCATTAAAGTTCTTCCTTTGATTGTAATTGGTGAAATAAAACCTACCGGATCATAAGCTGATATAATTGCTTTTAACACATCTCTTTTTGTCGGAGTTCTTGTACCATTCATTATACCATCATCAACACGATGAAAGTATGACGCAAAACCTAAACAATCTGATTCAGCATTCCAAATTATACCAAGAACTTTTTGTGAAATTTTATCACCAATTTCTGTTTTATACTTTTCAGAAACTACTTTTTGGCAGATTTTTTATGACATTTTTACTATTTGAAATAAAATTTCTGATTTCGAAGCCTCCTTCTTTAGGAACTTTGATTACTTTTAATATTAAGTTAATTGCATCTTCTTCGGTTTTTGTAGAATCTAAATAGTCAGCTACGTAATGATTTTTTACAATAGCATTATAGTACCAGGATATTTTTCTTTTTGAAGATTAGCATTATAATTTTGACGAATTGTGATAAAAATGGTGACGAATTTGTACCAAACAGCATTGATTTCATTTTATAACCATTTGGTGATTTATATTCATTTAAATTTCTCCATAAAAAACATTGAGCGAAAAAGTCTTCTCCTTCAATCATTACGCGAAAAGTCTTCTTCTTCAATCATTACGCAATTATCATTTAATGAAACATTATTTACCTTTGCTGCAGCGTCAAAAACTATTCCCGGGTTAAAAGGTTTGTTCGGGTTAACCACCGCAAAATGAGGAAGATACCAAAATAATGTATGTTTGCTTAAGCCACTTTCAATAACATTCGTTGCATACCCCATTTCAAAAAGTTTATCAATTTCTAACTGATATGCTTTTGCTAATTTTTGATCTCGTTTTAGTTTTCGCTCTAAATTTTTCAAACGTTGAAACGCCATTTGTTTGATATTAGGGAGTTGAATATTGTCCAATTTCCATGGCAGTTTTACATCTAATCTGTTATTAATTTTTTGTATAGAATTTTCTGCTATGCTGATTGCCCGTTTGTCATCAACTGATTTTGTTTTGTCATCTTTCACAACACAAACACAAAAACTTTCCAATTTAAATTGTTCTTTTGCCAGATTATGAATTTCTTCTTCTATTGTTTGACAGCAAATAAAATTGACATCACAGTTTTCTTCTTTTTTAGCACCATATCCATGAATTGCCCAGCCTAATTTTGTTTTTGATACTATTGGACCATTTTTACATTGAATAATATTACGAGTTATAATTACATCAGCATGACGTTGTCCAATTAAAATCATTGGATTTTTTTCATATTTTGTATTTGTTTAATATCTGGAAACATTTCCGCCAATTTTGCTATATTTACTGATTGATTAGGTAAATTTAAATTTTGTACTGTTCGGACTTCTTCCATATTGTAAAAAACATTTCCATTTTCTGATGAAATTTCAGCTTTAACCATTTGCGACCTTGGCTCGTACCTATAAACATCTCCGGTCCATTTGCAACACAAGTGGTTGAATTTCACCACGAATACCGAGTTTTTTGGCCAACTCCATATCTAAAAGAGAAATAGTGGTTGTACTACCTTCGTCTAAAAATGCTGTTGTTGGTTCAATGGACCTTTAATACGTACGGTTAACATTTTTAATAAAACTGAATCTTTTATTTCATTTACACAACCAGTAACTCAGATATTTTTAAATCTGTTTTCTGTAACATTGAATGATGATATCTTTCACATCCATTAACTTTACATTCATTATTCACGTTTTTTACACTGTGCACTATGATTTCGCAGAAATTCCCAACGCTTTTTAGAATCAGCTTTCAGAAACACAGAACATTTTTCAAGCGGGTGATCATCATCATGACATAATTTACATTCTTTTTTCTTACTGGGTAGTGGTAACCTTAGATAATAGAATATAAGGCAGCCCACAAATGGTCGAACTTGGTACTACAACTTAGTTTCGAACCATCAAAATGGTACGAAGAATTTGAAAATTGTATCGTGTGTGGGGCACTTGTACAACCAATTTTGATGGTTGGCAATCGGTTGGAAAAATATAAAATTTTTTTGATTTTTGTGGGCGGAGTCTTTGGTTTTCGTACCAAGTTGTACTGTGTATGGGGAAGTTGTACAACAAAATGGACGTTTATTGAATTTTGATGTTAAAAACATATGGCTTTTTTGACATCTTATTAAAAAAGTATTAATTTATTAATTTAATTTATTTATTTGAAAAACTTTATACAACAAATATCATATGTTATTTTGATAAACGTCAAAAGTAAAAAAAAATTTGATGATTTTACAAATGGTTATAGAGCAAGTTATAATGTGTATGGAGTGGTTCGCGGGCTAGTACGCGTACTTGTTGTAGTACCAAGTTCGACCACTTTTGGGCTGCATTAGGATAGGCTATATTAGTGATTTTACACTATAAAATGAATTTTCTATTAAAGTACTTTTCTTGCTCTTTCCAACTTGAAAAATCCCGCATAGGTCTGTCTCACCTCTCCTAAATATAAATATAGTTGACTAGAAGAGGAGCCGTTACTATAAAATTAATATTAAAAAACGTAAAAGGTACAGTTGAAATATTTGAAGTAAAAAAAAAATATTATATGGTTAAATTTAATTTTGGTTCTAAATTCATATTTTATTATAAATATAGCTAAAATTATATTGAATTTAAGGACATTATTTTATTTTATTAAAGGCGCCCTTCGTATTTTCCTAAAAATGTTCAATTGTGAACATTTTATATTGACAAATATATTGGGAATCGTAATTTTTTTTAAATTTAGTTATATCTATTATTCTTGGAATAATATATTTTATAATTACCGCAGGTAAAATATAAATAATAATGAAAACGGTGTAATTAATTTTAACTTCAATAAATGCATATAACAATAAATTAATTTGTAATATGAAACATAGTAATACGTATTTCTCTGTCCACAATAAAGGTTGATATTGATTTTTCTTTATTAAAAACATTAATTCTCTTGTTATAATAATTAAAAATTAATAAATTTTAATGGGGGGCAAAGGGGGAGGGGTTGTCGGTATTGTGAGACTAAGCGTCTGTTTCCCAGGTTAGGGGCGGCTTAGCGTAGCTTTGCAAACAACTTCTCCTCAATTCCTACTCTCACCTCCAAGTGGTGCCTCCTGGGGCCTGGTATACCTGGTGGATCCGAATTGTTTTGATGCCAATCGGGAAGCTAGGTCAGGTAAACAAACGAGAGAGGGAGGAAATCCTGTATCCTAAACTGACAGCCAGTCAGCATACAGGTAGGCGTCTGTTCTTCATATTAGGGGCGGCCTTTTATTTTTATACTTGGCGGTAGGTATAAAACGCGTCATGAATATATGGTGGAAGAGAAGAAGAAAATAAAGCGGGTAGGGATATCTACCCAAACGTCGGCAGTTACTACGCCTGTCGGCAGGCCTCTCCCCGAAAGGGATAGGTCGCCAGTAGTTTTGGATTTAACGGAAAAACAGACCTCGGCAATTGAAACTGGTAAGTCTTACTCTTGTGTAGTCAAAACTCCTGTAAGTCCCGATAAGGCTTCGAACAAGATTCGCATGAATCTCAATGGCACGGACAGGAAATGGCTCACAAGATGGATCAAAGAAGGGAAGACGAAGGAAGAAGCATACTCTATGCTGAAGGAGAAAAAGAGACTAGCGCTGGAAGCACCTTCGACCTCTGGAAATGCTAATGCTCAGACGGGATGTCTGAGTAAAAAGCGTAACAGATCAGAGGAAGAAGAGCATCCAGTTGCGAAAAGAGGTAAGGTCAGAGGTGACAGGAAAATAGCACCGGGAGATGGTATTTCCTGCAATGCCTCCGATGATAGTTTGAAGATCGCGATCATCGACAGAGCTCATCCGGAGGGAAAAATTCTCCTGGGAAACCGGAAGATCCTGAAGGATAGCTTTGAATCCTGGCAGATTGAAGCGATGACGGCAGAACCAGAAGGCTTTATACCCCACTGTGAGTGGAGTCGCTGGTGATGTCTTCAGAGTAACCTGTCAGGATTTAGAGTCGGTGGAATTCGTGAAGGATATGGTTACGAAGAAAGGTAAGCTATGGCAGGACTCAGACCTGCTCGTAGTTGGGAAGGATGAGGTGCATATACTCAATAAGGTATTCTTGTGGATACCTGAAGAGACTAGGCAACCCCAGAACGTGTTAAGATTTATTGACATCTTGAACAAGAAGTTTACACCAGCATTACGTTTGGATCCGGTTTCCACCAGAACAAATACAATCAAACTCGGTTACTTAGAGCTCACATTGTGGATGGCCCATTAGAAAATATGATCCAATATGTAAAATCAACGCTTTACACTAAGCGAACAGTAAACGAACCGCTGACGAAGTCATTTCTTTATCCAAGACGAACCGCAAACGTAAATGTTGGAAAAAGAAACGAACCGCCGACGAAGTCATTTCTTTATCCAAGGCGAATCGCACACGTAAATGTTAGAAAAAGAAATTTAGAAAAAAACGAAGTGTTGCGTATATTAGTAAGCCGCCTAGAATACATTTAAGTGGTTCGCTGGCGAATCGCCAAGGCGGTTCTCTAGCGAATTATCAATACGGTTCGTTTAAGGACTGTACCGAAAAGTTTTCAAAAATAATAAATTATACAGTTCCTTTGCTAATAAAATGTTCTTGTTGAGTTGCTTGGTGGTTATTTTGGGTTTCTTTGCTTCCTTAAGGTCTGCACGGCATTTCCCTTTTTAATCCTTTGGACCATACTCTTAGTTGTATGGCTTTTTGCGGCCACATCTCGTCCGATCTGCAAAATTTTTTTGTATTAAGAACCCGATTATATTTTCTTCTAAATTTCTGTCTACGGGATAGTTGGGACGACCACTTCTTGGTTTATCTTTGATGTTAAACTTTTTTAATGATTCGCCAAGCAACGAAATATGAAGTTCCATCTAATATGGCTCACTTTTTTATAGGAAAATTAGAATGTAAAAAAAAAAACTAAAAATTTGTTGGGACCCTAATTTTTTTGATTCATGTTTAAATGAGCAATAATTTCACAAAACTAATTTATAAGGTATTTAAATTTACATACTACAGAGAAAAGTTCCAGGCCTGGTAGATGACGTTTCTCATAAAAAAGGGCAAAAAAAACTGCATTTTTCGAGAACTTTGAGAACTTTTCGGTACAGTCTTTATGTACTGATTTTATCCATATAAATAAAAAATCTGGATTTTTTTTTTATTCAAAATAAATAAAACAAATATTTTTAATTTTTGGGTTTAAAATGTATATTATAAAAATAATTAATCAAGAATTAAATTCTACCTGTACTTAATATTTTATTTCTAGGACTTTAATATTAATATTTTTATGAATAACACTAAAATTTTTAATTTCACGGGCTACTTCGTAATATATATTTCTTTCATTTTCACATTAAATTATTTTTAGCCTTTAGCGTATTAAATATTTTAAATTTTACTTATCGGAAATTAATAAAAACAAGTCTGATTGTTAGAAAAAAATAAAAATTGTGCCTAAGTTTTATTTCTTATAAATGACAACTCGAAAAAAAGTTTTTTTTATTACTCATCTTCATCTACCTAAATTGGTTTTTTGTAAATGGGTTGGTGAAAATGATGTTCAGAAGCGGTAATTTTTGAGTTCGCCAAAGCGCATACGTTTATTTCTCAAAAGGAATTTGAGGTACTGGGAATCAAACTCCTCCATATATGGGAGAGTTCAAATGATTTAACTTTTTGAATCAATTTTGATTTTGGTTTTAACTGATGTTTCATTCCCACTGAGAACTGACGTATATACCAACGCGTAGTAGAGTATCTACTATATAATATATATATATATATATATGTATATAATATATAAAGGCACTCTATTGGTATATAATATATAAAAATATAATGTCCGAGGGAGAGAGAAGATAATCAAAGTATTTTCTCGATTTTATATAAAGTCGTCAGCCTGACAAGATACCAGTATGGAGTTTGTATTTTGTATATTTAATTTGTAATTAAATTGCATTTTTATTCTGTAATAATTAAAAATTGTATTTTTAATTTAAATTAACTTTTTTCCATGAAAATCCAGATGATTTTTTTTTGTTTTTTTATTATTTTTAGCCTTTAAACATTTTTTGTATGTAGTATGTATAATAAAGGCAGATAAAAAAATGCATTGAAATTCTAATATATCCTAAATTTATTAATTATTTTCAGAAAAACTTATTTAAAATACATGTTCCAACGTAATAAAACTTGTAACCGAGATTTAGCTAATAAAGTAAGTTCGTGAATTGATTTCACTTTACTCACTGATTCTATTCAGTTGAAAAAAATAAAGCGATTTAGGTAAAAAAGTGAGTTTGACTATAATTTCGAAATCATTTTTTAGGTAGAAATAATTTTATAGTATAAAATTCATATGTTTTTGTAGTTCTTACCGACATACAAAAGAACTATAAAATAAAAAACAAACCTAAAATAAGTTATTTGTTAAAAGCTTCAAAACCCGGTGTTATATCTGTCATATTTTTTATATATCGTAAGAAAGCTTATCAATTAATAGTTAAATACTGAAATTGTATTAAAAAAAATTATAATATTGTTTTAAAACAAATCATGTTATCGAATTTGTGAATTAAAATTAACTATATACTAAATAAACAAACATAAAATATAATAAAAAATAAATAAGAATTTGTTTGATCTTATCATTTTTAAATAATAACTCCAATTTCACTTTAATCACTATTAAAATATATGTTGAGCAAAATGACAGCTCAATCTCACTCACTGCACTTTTTATTTCATTACCTAAATCGCTTTTAATTACTCACTCAATCACTCACTACTCACTTTGTTAGCTAAATCTCAGCACTGGAAAATACGGGACTGACAAAATGGGTGATGGACGAGCTCCTTGGCAAATTAATTTTTTTATTTATAACTAGAATTAATATAATGAAAGTATTTACTTTAATATGCAAATATTTAAGTAGAAAAATTGTAATCAAATTTAAAAAAAGAATTTATTGAGTAACTGCTAATTTGGTATTATAATATAACTGCTAATTTGGTTTATTTAACCTCATTAACATGAATAATAAAAACCAGATTTGCTTTTTAATAATTATAATATTTCCTATAATTAAAACTATTTTCACTTTTACAAAATTAAAACTGTTCCTCTTTATTTTATATAATTTTACACGTAGATGTCGCTTCGATAGTTATACATTCTACCCTCTAGTGTTGACTCCTCTTCTTTGCCAACACGATTATTTGGAACTACCGTCTTAATTTGTAATATGCATACTTTGTTGGCTCGTTGTACATAACTATTCTTCTTCGTTCGAACTGCTACAACAAGAACAACACCGTCTTCTTCTGGCATTACCCTTTCAATAATTCCCAACGGCCATTCCCCTCTTGGAAGTGTGTTGTCTTTCAACATTACAATTTCACCAACTTCAATATTGTCAACGGTATTGTCACTTTGAACGATTTATTAATGATGGTATGTATTCTTTAAGGAATCTTTTCCAAAACCTAATAACTAAATATTGAGCAATTCTCTTCTCCAGAAGAACTTCATCTGACGGATTACGATTTACACCCATAACAGCTTCTATTGACCTTTTGAAACATCCCACTAAACGTTCCCAACATCCACCAAAATTTGGTGCACCAGCTGGAATAAATTTCCAATTAATACCATACTCTGTCATATTTTTTGACACATCTATTGAATTTAGTTCTTCAAATGCTTCTATTAGTTCTCTATTCGCTCCGTGAAAATTTGTTCCATTGTCAGACCACATTTGTTCTATAGCACCACGTCTAGCCATCATTCGTCGTACTGCATTTATACAAGAATCCGAATCAAGTGAATGTGCAATTTCTACGTGAACAGCTCGCGTTGTCAAACAAGTAAATATAACACCATATCTGTTTTCTAACGATCGTCCATGTTTTATATAGAATGGTCCAAAATAATCAACTCCGGTGGATGTGAATGGTTTTTTTATATGTAAGAAATCTTTCTTTTGGTAAAAGTCTCATAAGTGGTTGGCTTAGTTTACTTTTTCTTTTTTTACACCACATACATATTCTAATAATATTTTTTTTTGTTCATGTTCATTTTAGGTATCCAGAATTTTTGTTTAAATTTATGCACCACCACTTGGAACCCAACATGGCCAGCCTTTTGATGATAATATAAAATTAATTTTCGTGTAAACTGATGTATCTCTTTTGCTGTTTCGATACGAGTCGAAAAACGCATTACATTATCATCATCTAAGGTTAACAAAATTTTGTAAGACGAAAATTTAAAAATTTCTTAACTTCTTTTAATTGGTGGAGATCATTTGGAAAGCATTCTCGTTGGACCGATTGCCGCCATTTTGTTTCTGCCCATTGAATTTCATCAACAGTTAACGGTCCTATAGTTTTATTTAAATTTTTGATTTTATAGGTAGAGTTATTTATGAATCTTTTTATCCAGGCTGTGATCCTACTTAATGCACGGTATTGAATACAATTGTCAATTTGTGGTAATACATTGTCAGGTATCGATATTAATAGTACATTTTCAACTATTTATGTAGCACTATTATTTTCTAATTTTGACCAATTATCTTCAGTTGAATACAAAAACTTTGGACCTACAAACCAACTTTGTTGGCACGTTTCTTGTACTTTTATCACCTACATTACAAGATGTTGATACCCATCGCCATCCATATTTTCCTGGTTTTTATAATATTTCCGCTATTCTCACTACTTCAAATGCTTTTAACCTTTTGTTACTATTTATCCAATTAATAACAGTTGCAGAATCTGTCCAAAAGAAACGTTGTGCTACTTTTATATTTAATTCATTTTAAAGGTGCAACTCGTACTACTTTATACAAAAATTCTTTTTTTCTAAGGTAAATAAAACGAAGATATGCAGCAGAACAGTATACGTGTTGACTGGCGTCATTAAAAATATGTAGTTCAATCTTTTCAGCAACATCATTGCAGTACGAATAACATCAGGGAATATTGCTATATTTAATCTCTTTTATTTCTTTTTGCCATTGTTGCCAAATTATAAATGTTTCCGTTTGCAGCTGAACCCAACCAATTTCAGATTGCCAAATTTGTCGCATTAAAGTTCTTCCTTTGATTGTAATTGGTGAAATAAAACCTACCGGATCATAAGCTGATATAATTGCTTTTAACACATCTCTTTTTGTCCGAGTTCTTGTACCATTCATTATACCATCATCAACACGATGAAAGGATGACGCAAAACCTAAACAATCTGATTCAGCATTCCAAATTATACCAAGAACTTTTTGTGAAATTTTATCACCAATTTCTGTTTTATACTTTTCAGAAACTACTTTTTGGCAGATTTTTTATGACATTTTTACTATTTAAAATAAAATTTCTGATTTCGAAGACTCCTTCTTTATGAACTTTGATTACTTTTAATATTAAGTTAATTGCATCTTCTTCGGTTTTTGTAGAATCTAAATAGTCAGCTACGTAATGATTTTTTACAATAGCATTATAGTACCAGGATATTTTTCTTTTTGAAGATTAGCATTATAATTTTGACGAATTGTGATAAAAATGGTGACGAATTTGTACCAAACAGCATTGATTTCATTTTATAACCATTTGGTGATTTATATTCATTTAAATTTCTCCATAAAAAACATTGAGCGAAAGTCTTCTTCTTCAATCATTACGCGATTATCATTTAATGAAACATTATTTACCTTTGCTGCAGCGTCAAAAACTATTCTCGGGTTAAAAGGTTTGTTCGGGTTAACCACCGCAAAATGAGGAAGATACCAAAATAATGTATGTTTGCTTAAGCCACTTTCAATAACATTCGTTGCATACCCCATTTCAAAAAGTTTATCAATTTCTAACTGATATGCTTTTGCTAATTTTTGATCTCGTTTTAGTTTTCGCTCTAAATTTTTCAAACGTTGAAACGCCATTTGTTTGATATTAGGGAGTTGAATATTGTCCACTTTCCATGGCAGTCTTACATCGAATCTGTCATTAATTTTTTGTATAGAATTTTCTGCTATGCTGATTGCCCGTTTGTCATCAACTGATTTTGTTTTGTCATCTTTCACAACACAAACACCAAAACTTTCCAATTTAAATTGTTCTTTTGCCAGATTATGAATTTCTTCTTCTATTGTTTGACAGCAAATAAAATTGACATCACAGTTTTCTTCTTTTTTAGCACCATATCCATGAATTGCCCAGCCTAATTTTATTTTTGATACTATTGGACCATTTTTACATTGAATAATATTACGAGTTATAATTACATCAGCATGACGTTGTCCAATTAAAATCATTGGCTTTTTTTCATATTTTGTACTTGTTTTATATCTGGAAACTGTTCCGCCAATTTTGCTATATTTACTGATTGATTAGGTAAATTTAAATTTTGTACTGTTCGGACTTCTTCCATATTGTAAAAAACATTTCCATTTTCTGATGAAATTTCAGCTTTAACCATTTGCGACCTTGGCTCGTACCTATAAACATCTCCGGTCCATTTGCAACACAAGTGGTTGAATTTCACCACGAATACCGAGTTTTTTGGCCAACTCCATATCTAAAAGAGAAATAGTGGTTGTACTACCTTCGTCTAAAAATGCTGTTGTTGGTTCAATGGACCTTTAATACGTACGGTTAACATTTTTAATAAAACTGAATCTTTTATTTCATTTACACAACCAGTAACTCAGATATTTTTAAATCTGTTTTCTGTAACATTGAATGATGATATCTTTCACATCCATTAACTTTACATTCATTATTCACGTTTTTTACACTGTGCACTATGATTTCGCAGAAATTCCCAACGCTTTTTAGAATCAGCTTTCAGAAACACAGAACATTTTTCAAGCGGGTGATCATCATCATGACATAATTTACATTCTTTTTTCTTACTGGGTAGTGGTAACCTTAGATAATAGAATATAAGGCAGCCCACAAATGGTCGAACTTGGTACTACAACTTAGTTTCGAACCATCAAAATGGTACGAAGAATTTGAAAATTGTATCGTGTGTGGGGCACTTGTACAACCAATTTTGATGGTTGGCAATCGGTTGGAAAAATATAAATTTCGATATTAATAGTACATTTTCAACTATTTATGTAGCACTATTATTTTCTAATTTTGACCAATTATCTTCAGTTGAATACAAAAACTTTGGACCTACAAACCAACTTTGTTGGCACGTTTCTTGTACTTTTATCACCTACATTACAAGATGTTGATACCCATCGCCATCCATATTTTCCTGGTTTTTATAATATTTCCGCTATTCTCACTACTTCAAATGCTTTTAACCTTTTGTTACTATTTATCCAATTAATAACAGTTGCAGAATCTGTCCAAAAGAAACGTTGTGCTACTTTTATATTTAATTCATTTTAAAGGTGCAACTCGTACTACTTTATACAAAAATTCTTTTTTTCTAAGGTAAATAAAACGAAGATATGCAGCAGAACAGTATACGTGTTGACTGGCGTCATTAAAAATATGTAGTTCAATCTTTTCAGCAACATCATTGCAGTACGAATAACATCAGGGAATATTGCTATATTTAATCTCTTTTATTTCTTTTTGCCATTGTTGCCAAATTATAAATGTTTCCGTTTGCAGCTGAACCCAACCAATTTCAGATTGCCAAATTTGTCGCATTAAAGTTCTTCCTTTGATTGTAATTGGTGAAATAAAACCTACCGGATCATAAGCTGATATAATTGCTTTTAACACATCTCTTTTTGTCCGAGTTCTTGTACCATTCATTATACCATCATCAACACGATGAAAGGATGACGCAAAACCTAAACAATCTGATTCAGCATTCCAAATTATACCAAGAACTTTTTGTGAAATTTTATCACCAATTTCTGTTTTATACTTTTCAGAAACTACTTTTTGGCAGATTTTTTATGACATTTTTACTATTTAAAATAAAATTTCTGATTTCGAAGACTCCTTCTTTATGAACTTTGATTACTTTTAATATTAAGTTAATTGCATCTTCTTCGGTTTTTGTAGAATCTAAATAGTCAGCTACGTAATGATTTTTTACAATAGCATTATAGTACCAGGATATTTTTCTTTTTGAAGATTAGCATTATAATTTTGACGAATTGTGATAAAAATGGTGACGAATTTGTACCAAACAGCATTGATTTCATTTTATAACCATTTGGTGATTTATATTCATTTAAATTTCTCCATAAAAAACATTGAGCGAAAGTCTTCTTCTTCAATCATTACGCGATTATCATTTAATGAAACATTATTTACCTTTGCTGCAGCGTCAAAAACTATTCTCGGGTTAAAAGGTTTGTTCGGGTTAACCACCGCAAAATGAGGAAGATACCAAAATAATGTATGTTTGCTTAAGCCACTTTCAATAACATTCGTTGCATACCCCATTTCAAAAAGTTTATCAATTTCTAACTGATATGCTTTTGCTAATTTTTGATCTCGTTTTAGTTTTCGCTCTAAATTTTTCAAACGTTGAAACGCCATTTGTTTGATATTAGGGAGTTGAATATTGTCCACTTTCCATGGCAGTCTTACATCGAATCTGTCATTAATTTTTTGTATAGAATTTTCTGCTATGCTGATTGCCCGTTTGTCATCAACTGATTTTGTTTTGTCATCTTTCACAACACAAACACCAAAACTTTCCAATTTAAATTGTTCTTTTGCCAGATTATGAATTTCTTCTTCTATTGTTTGACAGCAAATAAAATTGACATCACAGTTTTCTTCTTTTTTAGCACCATATCCATGAATTGCCCAGCCTAATTTTATTTTTGATACTATTGGACCATTTTTACATTGAATAATATTACGAGTTATAATTACATCAGCATGACGTTGTCCAATTAAAATCATTGGCTTTTTTTCATATTTTGTACTTGTTTTATATCTGGAAACTGTTCCGCCAATTTTGCTATATTTACTGATTGATTAGGTAAATTTAAATTTTGTACTGTTCGGACTTCTTCCATATTGTAAAAAACATTTCCATTTTCTGATGAAATTTCAGCTTTAACCATTTGCGACCTTGGCTCGTACCTATAAACATCTCCGGTCCATTTGCAACACAAGTGGTTGAATTTCACCACGAATACCGAGTTTTTTGGCCAACTCCATATCTAAAAGAGAAATAGTGGTTGTACTACCTTCGTCTAAAAATGCTGTTGTTGGTTCAATGGACCTTTAATACGTACGGTTAACATTTTTAATAAAACTGAATCTTTTATTTCATTTACACAACCAGTAACTCAGATATTTTTAAATCTGTTTTCTGTAACATTGAATGATGATATCTTTCACATCCATTAACTTTACATTCATTATTCACGTTTTTTACACTGTGCACTATGATTTCGCAGAAATTCCCAACGCTTTTTAGAATCAGCTTTCAGAAACACAGAACATTTTTCAAGCGGGTGATCATCATCATGACATAATTTACATTCTTTTTTCTTACTGGGTAGTGGTAACCTTAGATAATAGAATATAAGGCAGCCCACAAATGGTCGAACTTGGTACTACAACTTAGTTTCGAACCATCAAAATGGTACGAAGAATTTGAAAATTGTATCGTGTGTGGGGCACTTGTACAACCAATTTTGATGGTTGGCAATCGGTTGGAAAAATATAAATTTTTTTTGATTTTTGTGGGCGGAGTCTTTGGTTTTCGTACCAAGTTGTACTGTGTATGGGGAAGTTGTACAACAAAATGGACGTTTATTGAATTTTGATGTTAAAAACATATGGTGTTTGTGACATCTTATTAAAAAAGTATTAATTTATTAATTTAATTTATTTATTTTAAAAACTTTATACAACAAATATCATATGTTATTTTGATAAACGTCAAAAGTTAAAAAAAAATTGATGATTTTACAAATGGTTATAGAGCAAGTTGTAATGTGTATGGAGTGGTTCGCGGGCTAGTACGCGTACTTGTTGTAGTACCAAGTTCGACCACTTGTGGGCTGCATTAGGATAGGCTATATTAGTGATTTTACACTATAAAATGAATTTTCTATTAAAGTACTTTTCTTGCTCTTTCCAACTTGAAAAATCCCGCATAGGTCTGTCTCACCTCCCCTAAATATAAATATAGTTGACTAGAAGAGGAGCCGTTACTATAAAATTAATATTAAAAAACGTAAAAGGTACAGTTGAAATATTTGAAGTAAAAAAAAAATATTATATGGGTAAATTTAATTTTGGTTCTAAATTCATATTTTATTATAAATATAGCTAAAATTATATTGAATTTAAGGACATTATTTTATTTTATTAAAGGCGCCCTTCGTATATTCCTAAAAATGTTCAATTGTGAACATTTTATATTGACAAATATATTGGGAATCGTATTTTTTTTTAAATTTAGTTATATCTATTATTCTTGGAATAATATATTTTATAATTACCGCAGGTAAAATATAAATAATAATGAAAACGGTGTAATTAATTTTAACTTCAATAAATGCATATAAAAATAAATTAATTTGTAATATGAAACATAGTAATACGTATTTCTCTGTCCACAATAAAGGTTGATATTGATTTTTCTTTATTAAAAACATTAATTCTCTTGTTATAATAATTAAAAATTAATAAATTTTAATGGGTGGCAAAGGGGGAGGGGTTGTCGGTATTGTGAGACTAAGCGTCTGTTTCCCAGGTTAGGGGCGGCTTAGCGTAGCTTTGCAAACAACTTCTCCTCAATTCCTACTCTCACCTCCACGTGGTGCCTCCTGGGGCCTGGTATACCTGGTGGATCCGAATGGTTTTGATGCCAATCGGGAAGCTAGGTCAGGTAAACAAACGAGAGAGGCAGGAAATCCTGTATCCTAAACTGACAGCCAGTCAGCATACAGGTAGGCGTCTGTTCCCCATATTAGGGCGGCCTTTTATTTTTATACCTGGCGGTAGGTATAAAACGCGTCATGAATATATGGTGGAAGAGAAGAAGAAAATAAAGCGGGTAGGGATATCTACCCAAACGTCGACAGTTACTACGCCTGTCGGCAGGCCTCTCCCCAAAAGGGATAGGTCGCCAGTAGTTTTGGATTTAACGGAAAAACAGACCTCGGCAATTGAAACTGGTAAGTCTTACTCTTGTGTAGTCAAAACTCCTGTAAGTCCCGATAAGGCTTCGAACAAGATTCGCATGAATCTCAATGGCACGGACAGGAAATGGCTCACAAGATGGATCAAAGAAGGGAAGACGAAGGAAGAAAGCATACTCTATGCTGAAGGAGAAAAAGAGACTAGCGCTGGAAGCACCTTCGACCTCTGGAAACGCTAATGCTCAGACGGGATGTCTGAGTAAAAAGCGTAACAGATCAGAGGAAGAAGAGCATCCAGTTGCGAAAAGAGGTAAGGTCAGAGGTGACAGGAAAATAGCACCGGGAGATGGTATTTCCTGCAATGCCTCCGATGATAGTTTGAAGATCGCGATCATCGACAGAGCTCATCCGGAGGGAAAAATTCTCCTGGGAAACCGGAAGATCCTGAAGGATAGCTTTGAATCCTGGCAGATTGAAGCGATGACGGCAGAACCAGAAGGCTTTATACCCCACTTTGAGTGGAGTCGCTTCTCTGGTGATGTCTTCAGAGTAACCTGTCAGGATTTAGAGTCGGTGGAATTCGTGAAGGATATGGTTACGAAGAAAGGCATAGGCTATGGCAGGACTCAGACCTGCTCGTAGTTGGGAAGGATGAGGTGCCTAGACTCAATAAGGTATTCTTGTGGATACCTGAAGAGACTAGGCAACCCCAGGACGTGTTAAGATTTATTGACATCTTGAACAAGAAGTTTACACCAGCATTACGTTTGGATCCGGTTTCCACCAGAACAAATACAATCAAACTCGGTTACTTAGAGCTCACATTGTGCATGGCCCATTAGAAAATATGATCCAATATGTAACATCAACGCTTTACACTAAGCGAACCGTAAACGAACCGCTGACGAAGTCATTTCTTTATCCAAGACGAACCGCAAACGTAAATGTTGGAAAAAGAAACGAACCGCCGACGAAGTCATTTCTTTATCCAAGGCGAATCGCACACGTAAATGTTAGAAAAAGAAATTTAGAAAAAAACGAAGTGTTGCGTATATTAGTAAGCCGCATAGAATACATTTAAGTGGTTCGCTGGCGAATCGCCAAGGCGGTTCTCTAGCGAATTATCAATACGGTTCGTTTAAGGACTGTATCGAAAAGTTTTCAAAAATAATAAATTATACAGTTCCTTTGCTAATAAAATGTTCTTGTTGAGTTGCTTGGTGGTTATTTTGGGTTTCTTTGCTTCCTTAAGGTCTGCAAAGCATTTCCCTTTTTAATCCTGTGGACCATACTCTTAGTTGTATGGCTTTTTGCGGCCACATCTCGTCCGATCTGCAAAATTGTTTTGTATTAAGAACCCGCTTATTTTTGCTTCTAAATTTCTGTCTACGGGATAGTTGGGACGACCACTTCTTGGTTTATCTTTGATGTTAAACTTTTTTAATGATTCGCCAAGCAACGAAATATGAAGTTCCATCTAATATGGCTCACTTTTTTATAGGAAAATTAGAATGTAAAAAAAAAAACTAAAAACTTGTTGGGACCCTAATTTTTTTGATTCATGTTTAAATGAGCAATAATTTCACAAAACTAATTTATAAGGTATTTAAATTTACATACTACAGAGAAAAGTTCCAGGCCTGGTAGATGACGTTTCTCATAAAAAAGGGCAAAAAACACTACATTTTTCGAGAACTTTGAGAACTTTTCTGTACAGTCTTTATGTACTGATTTTATCCATATAAATAAAAAATCTGGATTTTTTTTTTATTCAAAATAAATAAAACAAATATTTTTAATTTTTGGGTTTAAAATGTATATTATAAAAATAATTAATCAAGAATTAAATTCTACCTGTACTTAATATTTTATTTCTAGGACTTTAATATTAATATTTTTATGAATAACACTAAAATTTTTAATTTCACGGGCTACTTCGTAATATATATTTTTTTCATTTTCACATTAAATTATTTTTAGCCTTTAGCGTATTAAATATTTTAAATTTTACTTATCGTAAATTAATAAAAACAAGTCTGATTGTTAGAATAAAATAAAAATTGTGCCTAAGTTTTATTTCTTATAAATGACTACTCGAAAAAAAGTTTTTTTTATTACTCATCTTCATCTACCTAAATTGGTTTTTTGTAAATGGGTTGGTGAAAATGATGTTCAGAAGCGGTAATTTTTGGGTTCGCCAAAGCGAATACGTTTATTTCTCAAAAGGAATTTGAGGTACTGGGAATCAAACTCCTCGATATATGGGAGAGTTCAAATGATTTAACTTTTTGAATCAATTTTGATTTTGGTTTTAACTGATGTTTCATTCCCACTGAGAACTGACGTATATACCAACGCGTAGTAGAGTATCTACTATATAATATATATATATATATATGTATATAATATATAAAGGCACTCTATTGGTATATAATATATAAAAATATAATGTCCGAGGGAGAGAGAAGATAATCAAAGTATTTTCTCGATTTTATATAAAGTCGTCAGCCTGACAAGATACCAGTATGGAGTTTGTATTTTGTATATTTAATTTGTAATTAAATTGCATTTTTATTCTGTAATAATTAAAAATTGTATTTTTAATTTAAATTAACTTTTTTCCATGAAAATCCAGATGATTTTTTTTTGTTTTTTTATTATTTTTAGCCTTTAAACATTTTTTGTATACTACATATAGTATAATAAAGGCAGATAAAAAAATGCATTGAAATTCTAATATATCCTAAATTTATTAATTATTTTCAGAAAAACTTAGTTAAAATACATGTTCCAACGTAATAAAACTTGTAACCGAGATTTAGCTAATAAAGTAAGTTCGTGAATTGATTTCACTTTACTCACTGATTCTATTCAGTTGAAAAAAATAAAGCGATTTAGGTAAAAAAGTGAGTTTGACTATAATTTCGAAATCATTTTTTAGGTAGAAATAATTTTATTGTAAAAAATTCATATGTTTTTGTAGTTCTTACCGACATACAAAACAACTATAAAATAAAAAACAAACCTAAAATAAGTTATTTGTTAAAAGCTTCAAAACCCGGTGTTATATCTGTCATATTTTTTATATATCGTAAGAAAGCTTATCGATTAATAGTTAAATACTGAAATTGTATTAAAAAAAATTATAATATTGTTTTAAAACAAATCATGTTATCGAATTTGTGAATTAAAATCAACTATATACTAAATAAACAAACATAAAATATAATAAAAAATAAATAAGAATTTGTTTGATCTTATCATTTTTAAATAATAACTCCAATTTCACTTTAATCACTATTAAAATATATGTTGAGCAAAATGACAGCTCAATCTCACTCACTGCACTTTTTATTTCATTACCTAAATCGCTTTTAATTACTCACTCAATTCTCACTACTCACTTTGTTAGCTAAATCTCAGCACTGGAAAATACGGCACTGACAAAATGGGTGATGGACGAGCTCCTTGGCAAATTAATTTTTTTATTTATAACTAGAATTAATATAATGAAAGTATTTACTTTAATATGCAAATATTTAAGTAGAAAAATTGTAATCAAATTTAAAAAAAGAATTTATTGAGTGTATACTAATTAATATAACTGATAATTTGGTTTATTTAACCTCATTAACATGAATAATAAAAACCAGATTTGCTTTTTAATAATTATAATATTTCCTATAATTAAAACTATTTTCACTTTTACAAAATTAAAACTGTTCCTCTTTATTTTATATAATTTTACACGTAGATGTCGCTTCGATAGTTATACATTCTACCCTCTAGTGTTGACTCCTCTTCTTTGCCAACACGATTATTTGGAACTACCGTCTTAATTTGTAATATGCATACTTTGTTGGCTCGTTGTACATAACTATTCTTCTTCGTTCGAACTGCTACAACAAGAACAACACCGTCTTCTTCTGGCATTACCCTTTCAATAATTCCCAACGGCCATTCCCCTCTTGGAAGTGTGTTGTCTTTCAACATTACAATTTCACCAACTTCAATATTGTCAACGGTATTGTCACTTTGAACGATTTATTAATGATGGTATGTATTCTTTAAGGAATCTTTTCCAAAACCTAATAACTAAATATTGAGAAATTCTCTTCTCCAGAAGAACTTCATCTGACGGATTACGATTTACAACCATAACAGCTTCTATTGACCTTTTGAAACATCCCACTAAACGTTCCCAACATCCACCAAAATTTGGTGCACCAGCTGGAATAAATTTCCAATTAATACCATACTCTGTCATATTTTTTGACACATCCATTGAATTTAGTTCTTCAAATGCTTCTATTAGTTCTCTATTCGCTCCGTGAAAATTTGTTCCATTGTCAGACCACATTTGTTCTATAGCACCACGTCTAGCCATCATTCGTCGTACTGCATTTATACAAGAATCCGAATCAAGTGAATGTGCAATTTCTACGTGAACAGCTCGCGTTGTCAAACAAGTAAATATAACACCATATCTGTTTTCTAACGATCGTCCATGTTTTATATAGAATGGTCCAAAATAATCAACTCCGGTGGATGTGAATGGTTTTTTTATATGTAAGAAATCTTTCTTTTGGTAAAAGTCTCATAAGTGGTTGGCTTAGTTTACTTTTTCTTTTTTTACACCACATACATATTCTAATAATATTTTTTTTTGTTCATGTTCATTTTAGGTATCCAGAATTTTTGTTTAAATTTATGCACCACCACTTGGAACCCAACATGGCCAGCCTTTTGATGATAATATAAAATTAATTTTCGTGTAAACGGATGTATCTCTTTTGCTGTTTCGATACGAGTCGAAAAACGCATTACATTATCATCATCTAAGGTTAACAAAATTTTGTAAGACGAAAATTTAAAAATTTCTTAACTTCTTTTAATTGGTGGAGATCATTTGGAAAGCATTCTCGTTGGACCGATTGCCGCCATTTTGTTTCTGCCCATTGAATTTGATCAACAGTTAACGGTCCTATAGTTTTATTTAAATTTTTGATTTTATAGGTAGAGTTATTTATGAATCTTTTTATCCAGGCTGTGATCCTACTTAATGCACGGTATTGAATACAATTGTCAATTTGTGGTAATACATTGTCAGGTATCGATATTAATAGTACATTTTCAACTATTTATGTAGCACTATTATTTTCTAATTTTGACCAATTATCTTCAGTTGAATACAAAAACTTTGGACCTACAAACCAACTTTGTTGGCACGTTTCTTGTACTTTTATCAGCTACATTACAAGATGTTGATACCCATCGCCATCCATATTTTCCTGGTTTTTATAATATTTCCGCTATTCTCACTGCTTCAAATGCTTTTAACCTTTTGTTACTATTTATCCAATTAATAACAGTTGCAGAATCTGTCCAAAAGAAACGTTGTGCTACTTTCATATTTAATTCATTTTCAACCATTACAGCTAATCGACTACCCATCACAGCAGCTAAGCATTCTAATTTTGGTATTGTCATATTTTTATTTGGCATCGGTGCAACTCATATTTTTATTTGGCATCGGTGCAACTCGTACTACTTTGTAAAAAAATTCTTTTTTTCTAAGGTAAATAAAACGAAGATATGCAGCAGAACAGTATACGTGTTGACTGGCGTCATTAAAAATATGTAGTTCAATCTTTTCAGCAACATCATTGCAGTACGAATAACATCAGGGAATATTGCTATATTTAATCTCTTTTATTTCTTTTTGCCATTGTTGCCAAATTATAAATGTTTCTGTTTGCAGCTGAACCCAACCAATTTCAGATTGACAAATTTGTCGCATTAAAGTTCTTCCTTTGATTGTAATTGGTGAAATAAAACCTACCGGATCATAAGCTGATATAATTGCTTTTAACACATCTCTTTTTGTCGGAGTTCTTGTACCATTCATTATACCATCATCAACACGATGAAAGGATGACGCAAAACCTAAACAATCTGATTCAGCATTCCAAATTATACCAAGAACTTTTTGTGAAATTTTATCACCAATTTCTGTTTTATATTTAATTTATTTATTGATATCTAATTACAGACATATTTTAAATCTAAATTTATACAATATTATAACATGATTTAAAATGAAAATTTTAAAAGAAATGAGTGCATATATAGTATTATTCATGACTTCTTCCATTCTTCATGCTGTTTTTATAACTTATTCTACTGATATTTGGTGCATAATAAGAGTTGAATTTATTAAATCTTCTGCTGATTCTTGTAATAGGTTCGTTGTTAGCATAATTTGTCCTATGCCTATCTACAAGTAGAAAATTAATGTTCCTTAAGTTTCGGCAGTTTGAGTTTATTCTAATCTTCTCTTTTAATTGGCAACAATCTATATTGTTATTGATTAAATCAAAAGCGAAAACTGCATCCGCCATATTTCTACGATATTCTAGTGTATGTAGATTTAATAATTTTAGCCTATTCTCGTAAGCAGGTAACTGATATGAATTGGTATTATTATTCCAATTTAGACTTCTTAAAGCAAATAACAAAAATTGTTTCTGAATTGATTCAATATTTTTGATATCTTTGATAAGATGGGGATTCCATATAACGCTACCATATTCCAGAATTGGACGGACTAAGGAACAATATAATGTTTTAGTTATATAAGGATCATCAAACTCCTTTGATCTCCTTTTAATGAAGCCCCACATTTTACGACCCGTTGACTGAATTTTATCAATATGTAAACTGAAATTTAGTTTTTTGTCTAATAAAATTCCTAGATCGTTAATTTCCGTACAATTTTCAAGTTGACAGTTATTTATTTTATAGTTACTATCTATCGGGGCTCTGTTTCTATAAAACTTCATAACCTTACATTTTTCAATATTAAGCTGAAGGTTATTTTTTATACACCAATTGTATAAACTATTAAGATTGATTTGTAATATTTCACAATCTTCACTCTTTTTTATAGCTGTATATATTTTTAAATCATCAGCATATAAGCTATACATACAGTTTTCGAAATCGTTAGGTAAATCATTAATAAATAAGATAAATAGTAATGGTCCTAGGTGACTTCCCTGTGGTACACCAGATGAAACTTTAATATTCCTAGAGAACACATTATTGATTTTAACCATCTGATAACGATTTGATAGATATGATTTAATCCATTTTAAAATATTTTTATTTAAACCAATCTTTTTTAGTTTACACAATAGCAATGAATGATCAACTTTATCAAACGCTTTACTGAAATCAGTGTAAACTGATTATATTGTTATATTCAACTGATTCCCCTGTTCCATACCATTTAACATAAATGTGGTATAATCGGTTAGGTTAGTTACTGTTGATCTACTTTTTATGAAGCCATGTTGATTTTTATCTAAAATGCACTTAACTTCCTCATACATTTTGGAAGTAACTAGTTTTTCGAACAATTTCGGTATTACAGATAGACCAGCTATTCCTCTGTAGTTCTTAATGTTTGACCTATCACCAGATTTAAAAATTGCGGTGATAAAAGAGCCCTTCCATACATCTGGGAATATACCGGTTCTTAACGAGTTATTAAAAATTGTTTGAAGTGGAGATGCCAGACCAGTGTATGTATTTTTAAAGAATATTGGTGGTATCAGATCTGGGCCTGGACCTTTGTTTATATCTAGTGATCTGAGAGATTCAGAAACTTCTTCGACTGTAAGTGTATAATTATTAAAGTTACTGTGAATTGTATCAGTAAAATTAAAGTCATTTTCATTATATAAAAATTCGTCATTATATACAGATTCGAAGAAGTCTGCAAACATGTTAGTAATAACATTGACCTCTGACGATTGGTTTTCATTATAATGCATAACACTGGGATAGCCTTTAACATTCCTTTTGTAATTAATAAAAGTATAAAAGTGTTTAGGATCATATTTAATTTTTATGGCAGTTATTTCAATGAATTTGATATATGCATTTACGTCTATATTAGTAAATTCATTACTTAATCTAATAAATTTGTCGTAGTCAAGCTCATTTCCAGACTTACACCATTTTTTATAAGCTCTGGTTTTCTTGTTTTTTGCATTTCTACAATAGCTATTCCACCATGGTGGCTGAATTGTTTTCCTTAACTTTATTTTTGGAACACATTTCTCAATAATTTCTATCAGTATATTATTAAATTCACTAGCCGCTTCGTCAATATTGTCAGTGTCTGTAGGCCATACAGAATTAATTATTAATTCGTTAATTTTTTCATTATATACTAACTCATATTTAGTAATATTATTAGGCAATTTATTGTTCACAGCTATGTTATACTTGACAGAAATACTTGAGTGAAAAATGCTATTTTTTCCAGGAATTATAGATTCGACTTTTTGAAGATAATAATTGTCTGTAGTAGTTGTATAAACTAAATCCAGCACATTATTGTATGAATTACTTATATTACAAGTTTGATGTAGGCCCATATCAGCAAAGAAATTAACTACATTGTGATGCACTTCGTTAGTAATATTTATTGGCGTAAAGGTGTTATCATTATTATCATCTTCACTCCACTTAATATTTGGAAGATTGAAATCGCCGAAAATAAATAATTCATCATTATCGTTCAATAAATTTAAAACTTTTTCAACAGCAGCTAAATTATTTTCATATATATCTATGTCACAAGTTGGTTTGATATATACACATCCAATATAAATAGTTTTATTGCTTAATAATAATTTCATCCACATTTGTTGTGATTCGTCTGTAAATTTAAATTCATGTTCTACTATAACAGACATCGCTGATATTGAATTATGTACAGCTATAAGTACTCCACCACCCCCTCTATTATTCCTGTCCATTCTAACAACTTACCAAAGATCACCAAAAATTTCAGAATTTAGATGTTGAGATTTGAGCCAAGTTTCTGTTAGAACAATAATGTTATATTCAGTTGATTGGATAATTCTATGAAATGTGTTTAAGTCTTTAGTAAAACCTCCCATATTAACGTAGTAAATATTGAGATTTAAATTGTTTCTTAGAATCAGGTCAGAGCTATTGCAGTTTAATTGGCAATCATTATATTCTTTGTTAAGTCCAATTGGATTAGTGGTTCCTGAAGCAATTGGTAAATCATTATTTGCTTGCAATAAGTGAGAAGTAGGGTTCAACGAGTTAGGAGCAGGGCCGAAAAAACTTATTTTGAACTTCTCTTTGCCTTTGTATATGTTCCAATCTCTTTGAAGAAAGGTGGCTGCGATAAGTTTTTAAATCAGCTGATACTACTTCAGACGAGACTCCAAAGCTATCATGATATTTGTCATATATAGATCTAAGATCAGTTGGATTTGATGGGAGACCTTCTTGTTGAATTAATATCATGGTATTTGTTTTAGTTTTCCCGTCAATACATACAGTATTATCCTGATCATGAAAATAAGCTAAGAATAATCTCACATTGTCGAATATTCTATGGTCTCTAAGTCGAGAAAGTAAATATCTGCCATCACTTTGTTCAGCTGAATTTTTTGTAAGCCTTACAATTGGTGGGATTAGAGGATCAGGGAAGCTGGGAGATTGTTGGGGATTAATTAGTGGTTGGGATATTAATTTAGATATATCAGCGAGGTTGGAGGATTGGTTTACTTTTTTTCAGAAACTACTTTTTGGCAGATTTTTTATGACATTTTTACTATTTAAAATAAAATTTCTGATTTCGAAGCCTCCTTCTTTATGAACTTTGATTACTTTTAATATTAAGTTAATTGCATCTTCGTTTTTGTAGAATCTAAATAGTCAGCTACGTAATGATTTTTTACAATAGAATTATAGTACCAGGATATTTTTCTTTTTGAAGATTAGCATTATAATTTTGACGAATTGTGATAAAAATGGTGACGAATTTGTACCAAACAGCATTGATTTCATTTTATAACCATTTGGTGATTTATATTCATTTAAATTTCTCCATAAAAAACATTGAGCGAAAAAGTCTTCTTCTTCAATCATTACGCGATTGAACATTTCTCGAATATCACCAGCAAAAGCTATTTGATTTTGGCGAAAACGAATTAAAAACACCGATAATTGAAGTAATCCAGTCCGGCCCTGTGAGTAAATTATCATTTAATGAAACATTATTTACCTTTGCTGCAGCGTCAAAAACTATTCTCGGCTTAAAAGGTTTGTTCGGGTTAACCACCGCAAAATGAGGAAGATACCAAAATAATGTATGTTTGCTTAAGCCACTTTCAATAACATTCGTTGCATACCCCATTTCAAAAAGTTTATCAATTTCTAACTGATATGCTTTTGCTAATTTTTGATCTCGTTTTAGTTTTCGCTCTAAATTTTTCAAACGTTGAAACCCAATTTGTTTGATATTAGGGAGTTGAATATTTTCCAATTTCCATGGCAGTTTTACATCGAATTTGTCATTAATTTTTTGTATAGAATTTTCTGCTATGCTGATTGCCCGTTTGTCATCAACTGATTTTGTTTTGTCATCTTTCACAACACAAACACCAAAACTTTCCAATTTAAATTGTTCTTTTGCCAGATTATGAATTTCTTCTTCTATTGTTTGACACCAAATAAAATTTACATCACAGTTTTCTTCTTTTTTAGCACCATATCGATGAATTGCCCAGCCTAATTTTGTTTTTGATACTATTGGACCATTTTTACATTGAACAATATTACGAGTTATAATTACATCAGCATGACGTTGGCCAATTAAAATCATTGGCTTTTTTTCATATTTTGTACTTGTTTTATATCTGGAAACTGTTCCGCCAATTTTGCTATATTTACTGATTGATTAGGTAAATTTAAATTTTGTACTGTTCTGACTTCTTCCATATTGTAAAAAACATTTCCATTTTCTGATGAAATTTCAGCTTTAACCATTTGCGACCTTGGTTCGTACCTATAAACATCTCCGGTCCATTTGCAACACAAGAGGTTGAATTTCACCACGAATACCGAGTTTTTTGGCCAACTCCATATCTAAAAGAGAAAGAGTGGTTGTACTACCTTCGTCTAAAAATGCTGTTGTTGGTTCAATGGACCTTTAATACGTACGGTTAACATTTTTAATAAAACTGAATCTTTTATTTCATTTACACAACCAGTAACTTCAGATATTTTTAAATCTGTTTTCTGTAACATTGAATGGTGATATCTTTCACATCCATTGACTTTACATTCATTATTCACGTTTTTTACACTGTGCACTATGATTTCGCAGAAATTCCCAACGCTTTTTAGAATCAGCTTTCAGAAACACAGAACATTTTTCAAGCGGGTGATCATCATCATGACATAATTTACATTCTTTTTTCTTACTGGGTAGTGGTAACCTTAGATAATAGAATATAAGTCAGCCCACAAATGGTCGAACTTGGTACTACAACTTAGTTTCGAACCATCAAAATGGTACGAAGAATTTGAAAATTGTATCGTGTGTGGGGCACTTGTAACCAATTTTGATGGTTGGCAATCGGTTGGAAAAATATAAAAAATTTTTGATTTTTGTGGGCGGAGTCTTTGGTTTTCGTACCAAGTTGTACTGTGTATGGGGAAGTTGTACAACAAAATGGACGTTTATTGAATTTTGATGTTAAAAACATATGGTTTTTGTGACATCTTATTAAAAAAGTATTAATTTATTAATTTAATTTATTTATTTTAAAAACTTTATACAACAAATATCATATGTTATTTTGATAAACGCCAAAATTAAAAAAAAAATTGATGATTTTACAAATGGTTATAGAACAAGTTGTAATGTGTATGGAGTGGTTCGCGGGCTAGTACGCGTACTTGTTGTAGTACCAAGTTCGACCACTTGTGGGCTGCATTAGGATAGGCTATATTAGTGATTTTATACTATAAAATGAATTTTCTATTAAAGTACTTTTCTTGCTCTTTCCAACTTGAAAAATCCCGCATAGGTCTGTCTCACCTCCCCTAAATATAAATATAGTTGACTAGAAGAGGAACCGTTACTATAAAATTAATATTAAAAAACGTAAAAGGTACAGTTGAAATATTTGAAGTAAAAAAAAAATATTATATGGGTAAATTTAATTTTGGTTCTAAATTCATATTTTATTATAAATATAGCTAGAATTATATTGAATTTAAGGACATTATTTTATTTTATTAAAGGCGCCCTTCGTATTTTCCTAAAAATGTTCAATTGTGAACATTTTATATTGACAAATATATTGGGAATCGTAATTTTTTTTTAAATTTAGTTATATCTATTATTCTTGGAATAATATATTTTATAATTACCGCAGGTAAAATATAAATAATAATGAAAACGGTGTAATTAATTTTAACTTCAATAAATGCATATAAAAATAAATTAATTTGTAATATGAAACATAGTAATACGTATTTCTCTGTCCACAATAAAGGTTGATATTGATTTTTCTTTAATAAAAATATTAATTCTCTTGTTATAATAATTAAAAATTAATAAATTTTAATGGGGGGCAAAGGCGGGGTTTGTTTATCGTATTTTTAATCCTTTGGACCATACTCTTAGTTGTATGGCTTTTTCCGGCCACATCTCTTCCGATCTGCAAATTTTTTTTGTATTAAGAACCCGCTTATTTTTGCTTCTAAATTTCTGTCTACGGGATAGTTGGGACGACCACTTCTTGGTTTATCTTTGATGTTAAACTTTTTTAATGATTCGCCAAGCAACGAAATATGAAGTTCCATCTAATATGGCTCACTTTTTTATAGAAAAATTAGAATGTAAAAAAAAAAACTAAAAATTTGTTGGGACCCTAATTTTTTTGATTCATGATTAAATGAGCAATAATTTCACAAAACTAATTTATAAGGTATTTAAATTTACATACTACAGAGAAAAGTTCCAGGCCTGGTAGATGACGTTTCTCATAAAAAAGGGCAAAAAACACTACATTTTTCGAGAACTTTGAGAACTTTTCGGTACAGTCTTTATGTACTGATTTTATCCATATAAATAAAAAATCTGGATTTTTTTTAATTCAAAATAAATAAAACAAATATTTTTAATTTTTGGGTTTAAAATGTATATTATAAAAATAATTAATCAAGAATTAAATTCTACCTGTACTTAATATTTTATTTCTAGGACTTTAATATTAATATTTTTATGAATAACACTAAAAATTTTAATTTCACGGGCTACTTCGTAATATATATTTTTTTCATTTTCACATTAAATTATTTTTAGCCTTTAGCGTATTAAATATTTTAAATTTTACTTATCGTAAATTAATAAAAACACGTCTGTTAGAATAAAATAAAAATTGTGCCTAAGAGTTATAAGTAGCAATATATCTACTAATAACAACATAATTTAAATATATTATAACCATATATAATATATTATATACATATGATTGGTCAAATTCATTATTGGTAAAAATGTAATTGTTAAATATTTAAATTTTTTAAAAAAGGAAATATTTTATTACACCCGCATAAATTTCTTGATAAAAATAATTCATAATTGCAATGTAGACATTTTGATTGGGAACGAAATAATTTAGTTTTCCCATTGCACTTATAAATTATTTTAAAATATAAAATATTGAAATAACATATTTAATTTATTCAAATAGCTAAATTTACACGCGCTACATTATTTTGTCAAATAATCATTTTAATAAATTCTTAAGAATTTATTCCAAACAAGATAATGATAAAAATGAAATAAAAATATAAAATATAATTATTTTGTATCGTAAGTCTGAAGCTACCGGTCGAATCAAAATTAAAATCGTTGTCGTCAAATTTATAATAAATAATTAAATAAATAAAGTTATTTTGATTGGTTCTTAATAAATAAATATAAAAATTAATTAAATTAGTTTTTATATAAAAAGCTAAGATTTTGTGTTTTTTTATACATGAAAAAAATTGAATCTAAAATTGGCGCAGTCGGTAGGATACGCTAAGTATAAAATGCAATTACTCTGCAATACTTATGTTTTAACATTTAATAGCGTATCTATATAAAAACAAAAATATATATATATTACTATATCATTGAAAGTGTAAAAATATATATATATATAAATATATATCAAAAGAAGTGATATATTATAAAATTATCAACTTTTTTTTAATATCAAAAGAAGTGATATATTATAAAATGATCAAAAATTTTTTTTAATGTCAAAAGAAGTGATGTTATGAAAAGTAAAGATTTATTTAAAATTTATTAAACAAAATTAAATCAATAAATTTTTATATATATCAATAGAAGTGATGTAAAAAAAATTAAAACTGATAAATATAACAAAAATAATACCAGTAGAAGTGATATTAATAAAATTATTCTAAAATTAAACTATAAAAAGAAAATTCATAGTGAACTTATAAAATAAAGCAACCAAATAACTTAAATTTATAATAAATAAATAATTTACAATAAAACAATTAATTGTGAAATAAAAACTTAAAATAATAAATATTGGGGAAGTCCCAGTAAAAAACAATATTTCTTAAAATAATTCTGAAACAAAAATAAAACTTAAATATATAAAAATAAATTAATAATAAAATTGTGAAAAGTTCCTGAAAATAGAAAGCAGAATTAAAAACAGCAGAATTATAGAAAGCAGAGTTACAGAAAGCAGATTTTTAAGAAAGAAAACTTCAAGAAAGCAGTAGAAAACAACATAAGTAGAAGATTAAAATAAGGTATGAGTATTTTGAATAATAATATAGAGGACGAATTAGAAAATATAACAAATTTAATAAATACCGTAAATTTAAATTGTAATAAAATTTCTGATAGTGATTTTTCTATTGACAATAATAATATTTCAAATTCAAATTCTGCGGATTCAAATAATATTGATAATAATTTATCAAATAAATTAGTACCTATTCTTCAAAAAGACAATTTTAGTATCGTTCAAAAAAAAAAAATGGAACTATTAACTTTAAATATTGATCCGTTAAAATATTTGCAAAAAATACCCGAATTTTCTGGTGATTTAAGAGATCTACAAAATTTTGTGGACCTTATAGATAAAATTCATCCAATTCTTTCAAGATATGATGCATTAGGACAAAGTATATTTTCTGATACAATAAAATCAAAATTAAAAGGTAGAGCAAGAGAAACTATAGAAATAAATAATCATGTCACTACTTGGTTAGATATAAAAGAAATATTAATTAATAATTTCGGAGATAGGTCTTCTTTGGAAGAATTATTCGACCAATTACGGGAACTTCATTCAAAACAAATTGTGTAGAATTTTATAATGAATTAAAGACGTATTTAAGAAGACTTAATGTAAAAACGAGACATACATTAAGTAGCGATTTGCAAATTACTGAACAAACGATTGAAAATAATAAAAATTCGGCTTTAGTAATTTTTAAAAATAAAATGCCTGAAGCAATGAAATCAATATTATACTGCAGAAATCCTGACAGTTTAGAAGCTGCTATGGATATTCTTTATGAAGCTGGTTATGCTTATAATAATCTACCAAATTCACACTACACGAAAAATCCAAATTCTAATTTTAAAAATAATAATAAAAACAATTTTCGAAATAAAAATCAGATTAATTATAACAATAAAAATCTAAATGTTAACAAAAATTGTTACAACTACAGAAATGATTAGCCTCCTAGAAATTTTAATAACAGTCAAAATAATAATTTTCGAACTAATAATAATCAACGCTATTTTTCAAATCAAAGATACCAAAATAATTATACAGGACAATATAATAACCAGCCTAATTATTCTCAAACCCCATCCCAAAATCAAAGATATTCAAATAATTATCCACATAATTATAACCAACAACAGCCAAGATCCCAACAATTTCCTTCAAATCCTTTTAGAACAACTCCCTTTAACTCACAGAATAACCAAAACCAACTTGCACCCCCAGAGCCTATGGATATAAATACCAATGAAATAGTAGAAACAAATTTTGCAAATTTCACTCTCGGAAATCCTGAAAATAAATTACCTTATATTATTATAAAAAGTAAAACAAAACAGTTAAAATTTATAGTAGATTCAGGAGCAACACACTCCATAATAAATCCCGGATTATACAGTGCTGAATCGCGAACATTATCAAACGATAAAATTTTCTTAATAACAATAAATCAAGAAGTCCAAATAAAAGAAAAAGTAACTATTCCTTTATTCCAAGAGTTAGGAGATTCTTCGAAAAAGATTGAAATGTATGTATTTCCGTTTCATAAACATTACGATGGGTCGATCGGTAACAATATTTTGATACCCCTTAAAGCAAAACTTGATTATGAGACTCAGACTCTAAAAACTGTAGATAAAATTTTAAAATTATATTTTTTTTACGAAACGCAAAATTTTAATATTCAATTAAAAAATAGAGGTGACTTTGAAACCACTATTCCGGTTTTACAAAAAGAAGGCTTAGCTTACCTCAAAGAAAAGATGTCTTTAGATGGTCAAGTCAGCCTATATGAAGGAATTTATAATGTCGACAATTATACAGTTAAAGCTAAATTACATAAAGTTAATAACGTGAATCAATTAATTAAATTCAGTCCATTTCAAACTGAAATCGTGGATGAACAAAATTTTAATATTATAGAATCGTCTGAAAATAAGATGATTAACGAACAAATACGTGTAGACCATCTTTTTCCGGAAGAAAAGAAAAAACTTTTAAATCTTGTTAATAAATATAAAAAAATATTTTACAAAGAAAATTCAAATTTAAGTTTCACTAATGCAATTAAACATAAACTTAGAAAAACAAATGATGTACCTATATTCGTAAAATCTTATAGATATCCTTACATACATAAACAAGAAATTGAACAACAGATAGAAGAAATGCTTAGAAATGGTATTATTCGACATAGCAACTCTCCATATTCAGCACCGATCTGGATTGTCCCAAAGAAGGCTGACGCCAGTGGTAAGACCAAATGGAGACTTGTCATCGATTATCGAAAATTGAACGAAATTACCATTGATGACAAATATCCAATACCGAATATAGACGATATATTAGGCAAATTGGGTAGATGCCAATACTTTACAACGTTAGATCTTGCGAAGGGATTTCATCAGATTGAAATCGATGAGCAAGATATTCATAAAACCGCGTTTAGTTTCGATAACGGGCATTATGAGTTTCTCCGTATGCCATTCGGTTTGAAAACAGCCCCTGCGACATTCCAACGCCTTATGAATTACGTTTTGAAAGAGTATATTGGTAAAATATGTCTCGTCTATCTTGACGACATAATTATTTTCTCTTCTAGCCCCGAAGAACATATAGACTCTCTAACAAAAATATTTAAACGTCTTGAAGAAGTTAAGTTGATGGTACAATTAGATAAATCCGAATTTCTTAAGAAAGAAACGGAATTTTTAGGGCATATTGTAACCTTGGATGGTATAAGACCCAACCCAAAAAAAATAGAATGCGTAAAAAAATTTCCGTTACCAAAAACTCAAAAATAAATCAAACAATTTCTAGGTTTGTCCGGATATTACAGAAAATGTATTCAAGATTATTCTAAAATTGCAAAACCAATAACTAAGTATTTGAAAAAGGATCAAAAGATAAATATTAATGATCCTGAATATATAAATAGTTTCGAAATGTTGAAAAGACTCCTTATAAGTGAACCTATTTTGAAATACCCTGACTTTAGCAAAATGTTCCCCATAACGACTGATGCAAGCAATTTTGCTATTGGAGCAATACTTGCACAGGAGGGACACCCTATATGCTATTCTAGTCGTACGTTAAACGATCACGAACAACATTACAGCACCATAGAAAAGGAATTGCTGGCAGTTGTATGGGCCACTAAATATTTCCGCCCTTATGTGTTCGGACGTAAATTTATTATAGAAACTGACCACAAACCGTTGCAATGGCTATTTTCTATTAAAGAGCCCAATTCAAAACTTGTTCGATGGAGACTAAAATTATCTGAACTCGACTATGAAATTAAATATAAAAAAGGTATAAATAATGGTAATGCAGATGCATTATCTCGCATTGAAATAAATACTACTGAACAAGTTGATAAAAATAAATTTCTGATTAGTAAATCTCCTTTCAATTTATTTAAAAACCAAATAATTATTTCAAAAATACGATCTGGTTCGTTAAAAATAAAAACTTTAAAAATCTTTGATAAAAATAGAAAGATTATATATTTAAAGCTGCTAAATGAAGACACAGCAATTACTTTACTTAAATCTCATTTTAATCCCAAAGCCTTAAATGCAATTTATGTAGAAGACTTAGAATTTTGCAAAACATCGAATCTAAAATTCCTAAGTTTTATTTCTTATAAATGACAACTCGAAAAAAAGTTTTTTCATTACTCATCTTCATCTACCTAAATTGGTTTTTTGTCAGAAGCGGTAATTTTTGGGTTCGCCAAAGCGAATACGTTTATTTCTCACAAGGAATTTGAGGTACTGGGAATCAAACTCCTCGATATATGGGAGAGTTCAAATGATTTAACTTTTTGAATCAATTTTGATTTTGGTTTTAACTGATGTTTCATTCCCACTGAGAACTGACGTATATACCAACGCGTAGTAGAGTATCTACTATATAATATATATATGTATATAATATATAAAGGCACTCTATTGGTATATAATATATAAAAATATAATGTCCGAGGGAGAGAGAAGATAATCAAAGTATTTTCTCGATTTTATATAAAGTCGTCAGCCTGACAAGATACCAGTATGGAGTTTGTATTTTGTATATTTAATTTGTAATTAAATTGTATTTTTATTCTGTAATAATTAAAAATTGTATTTTTAATTTAAAATAACTTTTTTTCATGAAAATCCAGATGATTTTTTTTTGTTATTTTATTATTTTTAGCCTTTAAACATTTTTTTATGTAGTATGTATAATAAAGGCAGATAAAAAAATGCATTGAAATTCTAATATATCCTAAATTTATTAATTATTTTCAGAAAAACTTATTTAAAATACATGTTCCAACGTAATAAAACTTGTAACCGAGATTTAGCTAAGAAAGTAAGTTCGTGAATTGATTTCACTTTACTCACTGATTCTATTCACTTGAAAAAAATAAAGCGATTTAGGTAAAAAAGTGAGTTCGACTAACTTCGAAAATAATTTCGAAATCATTTTTTAGGTAGAAATAATTTTATAGTAAAAAATTCATATGTTTTTGTAGTACCGACATACAAAACAACTATAAAATAAAAAACAAACCTAAAATAAGTTATTTGTTAAAAGCTTCAAAACCCGGTGTTATATCTGTCATATTTTTTATATATCGTAAGAAAGCTTATCGATTTATAGTTAAATACTGAAATTGTATTAAAAAAAATTATAATATTGTTTTAAAACAAATCATGTTATCGAATTTGTGAATTAAAATTAACTATATACTAAATAAACAAACATAAAATATAATAAAAAATAAATAAGAATTTGTTTGATCTTATCATTTTTAAATAATAACTCCAATTTCACTTTAATCACTATTAAAATATATGTTGAGCAAAATGACAGCTCAATCTCACTCACTGCACTTTTTATTTCATTACCTAAATCGCTTTAAATTACTCACTCAATCACTCACTACTCACTTTGTTAGCTAAATCTCAGCACTGGAAAATACGGGACTGACAAAATGGGTGATGAACGAGCTCCTTGGCAAATTAATTTTTTTATTAATAACTAGAATTAATATAATGAAAGTATTTACTTTAATATGCAACTATTTAAGTAGAAAAATTGTAATCAAATTTAAAAAAAGAATTTATTGAGTGTATACTAATTAATATAACTGATAATTTGGTTTATTTAACCTCATTAACATGAATAATAAAAACCAGATTTGCTTTTTAATAATTATAATATTTCCTATAATTAAAACTATTTTCACTTTTACAAAATTAAAACTGTTCCTCTTTATTTTATATAATTTTACACGTAGATGTCGCTTCGCTTCTTAATATTCTGCTCCAGCGAATACTGTTTGAAGACCTTCATCTGACGGATTACGATTTACAGCCATAACAGCTTCTATTGACCTTTTGAAACATCCCACTAAACGTTCCCAACATCCACCAAAATTTGGTGCACCAGCTGGAATAAATTTCCAATTAATACCATACTCTGTCATATTTTTCGACACATCCATTGAATTTAGTTCTTCAAATGCTTCTATTAGTTCTCTATTCGCTCCGTGAAAATTTGTTCCATTGTCAGACCACATTTGTTCTATAGCACCACGTCTAGCCATCATTCGTCGTACTGCATTTATACAAGAATCCGAATCAAGTGAATGTGCAATTTCTACGTGAACAGCTCGCGTTGTCAAACAAGTAAATATAACACCATATCTGTTTTCTAACGATCGTCCATGTTTTATATAGAATGGTCCAAAATAATCAACTCCGGTGGATGTGAATGGTTTTTTTATATGTAAGAAATCTTTCTTTTGGTAAAAGTCTCATAAGTGGTTGGCTTAGTTTACTTTTTCTTTTTTTACACCACATACATATTCTAATAATATTTTTTTTTGTTCATGTTCATTTTAGGTATCCAGAATTTTTGTTTAAATTTATGCACCACCACTTGGAACCCAACATGGCCAGCCTTTTGATGATAATATAAAATTAATTTTCGTGTAAACGGATGTATCTCTTTTGCTGTTTCGATACGAGTCGAAAAACGCATTACATTATCATCATCTAAGGTTAACAAAATTTTGTAAGACGAAAATTTAAAAATTTCTTAACTTCTTTTAATTGGTGGAGATCATTTGGAAAGCATTCTCGTTGGACCGATTGCCGCCATTTTGTTTCTGCCCATTGAATTTGATCAACAGTTAACGGTCCTATAGTTTTATTTAAATTTTTGATTTTATAGGTAGAGTTATTTATGAATCTTTTTATCCAGGCTGTGATCCTACTTAATGCACGGTATTGAATACAATTGTCAATTTGTGGTAATACATTGTCAGGTATCGATATTAATAGTACATTTTCAACTATTTATGTAGCACTATTATTTTCTAATTTTGACCAATTATCTTCAGTTGAATACAAAAACTTTGGACCTACAAACCAACTTTGTTGGCACGTTTCTTGTACTTTTATCAGCTACATTACAAGATGTTGATACCCATCGCCATCCATATTTTCCTGGTTTTTATAATATTTCCGCTATTCTCACTGCTTCAAATGCTTTTAACCTTTTGTTACTATTTATCCAATTAATAACAGTTGCAGAATATGTCCAAAAGAAAAGTTGTGCTACTTTTATATTTAATTCATTTTCAACCATTACAGCTAATCGACTACCCATCACAGCAGCTAAGCATTCTAATTTTGGTATTGTCATATTTTTATTTGGCATCGGTGCAACTCATATTTTTATTTGGCATCGGTGCAACTCGTACTACTTTGTAAAAAAATTCTTTTTTTCTAAGGTAAATAAAACGAAGATATGCAGTAGAACAGTATACGTGTTTACTGGCGTCATTAAAAATATGTAGTTCAATCTTTTCAGCAACATCATTGCAGTACGAATAACATCAGGGAATATTGATATATGTAATCTCTTTTATTTCTTTTTGCCATTGTTGCCAAATTATAAATGTTTCTGTTTGCAGCTGAACCCAACCAATTTCAGATTGACAAATTTGTCGCATTAAAGTTCTTCCTTTGATTGTAATTGGTGAAATAAAACCTACCGGATCATAAGCTGATATAATTGCTTTTAACACATCTCTTTTTGTCGGAGTTCTTGTACCATTCATTATACCATCATCAACACGATGAAAGGATGACGCAAAACCTAAACAATCTGATTCAGCATTCCAAATTATACCAAGAACTTTTTGTGAAATTTTATCACCAATTTCTGTTTTATACTTTTCAGAAACTACTTTTTCGCAGATTTTTTATGACATTTTTACTATTTAAAATAAAATTTCTGATTTCGAAGCCTCCTTCTTTATGAACTTTTATTACTTTTAATATTAAGTTAATTGCATCTTCGTTTTTGTAGAATCTAAATAGTCAGCTACGTAATGATTTTTTACAATAGAATTATAGTACCAGGATATTTTTCTTTTTGAAGATTAGCATTATAATTTTGACGAATTGTGATAAAAATGGTGACGAATTTGTACCAAACAGCATTGATTTCATTTTATAACCATTTGGTGATTTATATTCATTTAAATTTCTCCATAAAAAACATTGAGCGAAAAAGTCTTCTTCTTCAATAATTACGCGATTGAACATTTCTCGAATATCACCAGCAAAAGCTATTTGATTTTGGCGAAAACGAATTAAACACCAATACCACCAATAATTGAAGTAATCCAGTCCGGCCCTGTGAGTAAATTATCATTTAATGAAACATTATTTACCTTTGCTGCAGCGTCAAAAACTATTCTCGGCTTAAAAGGTTTGTTCGGGTTAACCACCGCAAAATGAGGAAGATACCAAAATAATGTATGTTTGCTTAAGCCACTTTCAATAACATTCGTTGGATACCCCATTTCAAAAAGTTTATCAATTTCCAACTGATATGCTTTTACTAATTTTTGACCTCGTTTTAGTTTTCGCTCTAAATTTTTCAAACGTTGAAAGGCCATTTGTTTGCTATTAGGGAGTTGAATATTTTCCAATTTCCATGGCAGTTTTACATCGAATCTGTTATTAATTTTTTGTATAGAATTTTCTGCTATGCTGAATGCCTGTTTGTCATCAACTGATTTTGTTTTGTCATCTTTCACAACACAAACACAAAAACTTTCCAATTTAAATTGTTCTTTTGCCAGATTATGAATTTCTTCTTCTATTGTTTGACAGCAAATAAAATTTACATCACAGTTTTCTTCTTTTTTAGCACCATATCGATGAATTGCCCAGCCTAATTTTGTTTTTAATACTATTGGACCATTTTTACATTGAATAATATTACGAGTTATAATTACATCAGCATGACGTTGTCCAATTAAAATCATTGGCTTTTTTTCATATTTTGTACTTGTTTTATATCTGGAAACTGTTCCGCCAATTTTGCTATATTTGCTGATTGATTAGATGAATTTAAATTTTGTACTGTTCGGACTTCTTCCATATTGTAAAAAACATTTCCATTTTCTGATGAAATTTCAGCTTTAACCATTTGCGACCTTGGCTCGTACCTATAAACATCTCCGGTCCATTTGCAACACAAGTGGTTGAATTTCACCACGAATACCGAGTTTTTTGGCCAACTCCATATCTAAAAGAGAAAGAGTGGTTGTACTACCTTCGTCTAAAAATGCTGTTGTTGGTTCAATGGACCTTTAATACGTACGGTTAACATTTTTATAAAACTGAATCTTTTATTTCATTTACACAACCAGTAACTTCAGATATTTTTAAATCTGATGATGATATCTTTCACATCTATTAACTTTACATTCATTATTCACGTTTTTTACACTGTGCACTATGATTTCGCAGAAATTACCAACGCTTTTTAGAATCAGCTTTCAGAAACACATAACATTTTTCAAGCGGGTGATAATCATCATGACATAATTTACATTCTTTTTTCTTACTGGGTAGTGGTAACCTTAGATAATAGAATATAAGTCAGCCCACAAATGGTCGAACTTGGTACTACAACTTAGTTTCGAACCATCAAAATGGTACGAAGAATTTGAAAATTGTATCGTGTGTGGGGCACTTGTACAACCAATTTTGATGGTTGGCAATTGGTTGGAAAAATATAAAATTTTTTTGATTTTTGTGGGCGGAGTCTTGGGTTTTCGTACCAAGTTGTACTGTGTATGGGGAAGTTGTACAACAAAATGGACGTTTATTGAATTTTGATGTTAAAAACATATGGTTTTTGTGACATCTTATTAAAAAAGTATTAATTTATTAATTTAATTTATTTATTTTAAAAACTTTATACAACAAATATCATATGTTATTTTGATAAACGCCAAAATTAAAAAAAAAATTTGATGATTTTACAAATGGTTATAGAACAAGTTGTAATGTGTATGGAGTGGTTCGCGTGCTAGTACGCGTACTTGTTGTAGTACCAAGTTCGACCACTTGTGGCTGCATTAGGATAGGCTATATTAGTGATTTTATACTATAAAATGAATTTTCTATTAAAGTACTTTTCTTGCTCTTTCCAACTTGAAAAATCCCGCATAGGTCTGTCTTACCTCCCCTAAATATAAATATAGTTGACTAGAAGAGGAACCGTTACTATAAAATTAATATTAAAAAACGTAAAAGGTACAGTTGAAATATTTGAAGTAAAAAAAAAATATTATATGGGTAAATTTAATTTTGGTTCTAAATTCATATTGTATTATAAATATAGCTAAAATTATATTGAATTTAAGGATATTATTTTATTTTATTAAAGGCGCCCTTCGTATTTTCCTAAAAATGTTCAATTGTGAACATTTTATATTGACAAATATATTGGGAATCGTAATTTTTTTTAAATTTAGTTATATCTATTATTCTTGGAATAATATATTTTATAATTACCGCAGGTAAAATATAAATAATAATGAAAACGGTGTAATTAATTTTAACTTCAATAAATGCATATAAAAATAAATTAATTTGTAATATGAAACATAGTAATACGTATTTCTCTGTCCACAATAAAGGTTGATATTGATTTTTCTTTATTAAAAACATTAATTCTCTTGTTATAATAATTAAAAATTAATAAATTTTAATGGGGGGCAAAGGGGGAGGGGTTGTCGGTATTGTGAGACTAAGCGTCTGTTTCCCAGGTTAGGGGCGGCTTAGCGTAGCTTTGCAAATAACTTCTCCTCAATTCCTACTCTCACCTCCACGTGGTGCCTCCTGGGGCCTGGTATACCTGGTGGATCCGAATGGTTTTGATGCCAATCGGGAAGCTAGATCAGGTAAACAAACGAGAGAGGGAGGAAATCCTGTATCCTAAACTGGCAGCCAGTCAGCATACAGGTAGGCGTCTGTTCCCCATATTAGGGGCGGCCTTTTATTTTTATACCTGGCGGTAGGTATAAAACGCGTCATGAATATATGATGGAAGAGAAGAAGAAAATAAAGCGGGTAGGGATATCTACCCAAATGTCGGCAGTTACTACGCCTGTCGGCGGGCCTCTCCCTAAAAGGGATAGGTCGCCAGTAGTTTTGGATTTAACGGCAAAACAGACCTCGGCAATTGAAACTGGTAAGTCTTACTCTTGTGTAGTCAAAACTCCTGCAAGTCCCGATAAGGCTTCGAACAAGATTTTCATGAATCTCAATGGCACGGACAGGAAATGGCTCCCAAGATGGATCAAAGAAGGGAAGACGAAGGAAGAAGCATACTCTATGCTGAAGGAGCAAAAGAGACTAGCGCTGGAAGCACCTTCGACCTCTGGAAACGCTAATGCTCAGACGGGATGTCTGAGTAAAAAGCGTAACAGATCAGAGGAAGAAGAGCATCCAGTTGCGAAAAGAGGTAAGGTCAGAGGTGACAGGAAAATAGCACCGGGAGATGGTATTTCCTGCAATGCCTCCGATGATAGTTTGAAGACCGCGATCATCGACAGAGCTCATCCGGAGGGAAAAATTCTCCTAAGAAACCAGAAGATCCTGAAGGATAGCTTTGAATCCTGGCAGATTGAAGCGATGACAGCAGAACCAGAAGGCTTTATACCCCACTTTGAGTGGAGTCGCTTCTCTGGCGATGTCTTCAGAGTAACCTGTCAGGATTTAGAGTCGGTGGAATTCGTGAAGGATATGGTTACGAAGAAAGGCATAGGCTATGGCAGGACTCAGACCTGCTCGTAGTTGGGAAGGATGAGGTGCCTAGACTCATAAGGAATTCTTGTGGATACCTGAAGAGACTAGGCAACCCCAGGACGTGTTAAGATTTATTGACATCTTGAACAAGAAGTTAAACCTTGGCGCACAATCCTGGAGTGTCATCCACAAGGAGCAAAAGAAGGAAGGCCTACTTCTGATTTTGGGAGTTTCGAACGACTCCTTAGTGACTCTCAAAAATGTATCTGGATGGATTTATTATTTATCCAGAAAGGTACAGATTAGTATCCCAAAACCAGAGGGTGTAGGTAAGGAGGAAGAAAACAAGGAAACTAATCCTAGCAAGATAGATGAAGATCTTGATTCTTTGCTAGGTGCAGTCGGGGATTTAGGAATGGCGGAATCTTAGGTGGGTACAGACCTTGGCAGTTTGACTGACGAGGATACCTTAACTGATGACATAAATATAACCGCTATTTTTACAGTTACTAACGTAGTAGAGTCCCCTTTGATGGACATTACTACGGTGTAGAAAGGGGGTAGTAGTTCAACAACATGAAGATAGTCCAAGCCAATCTTCATCGTAGTTGTACAGCTACCAACAAATTAAAGGAATACCTACTTAGAGGAGCAGCAGACATAGCGCTGATACAAGAACCATGGACTAAGGACAACGTGGTTCTGGGGTGGAGCGCAAACGAAGTTCAGGTATTTTACGATACAGGTGAGGGTAGACCCAGATCGTGTATTGTTGCAAAAAGGAATAGTAGCAAGGATAACGTTGTGGTTCTGTGGAATCTCAGAAATGGGATAAACTCCACGGAAATACCGTTGACTTCTTGTTACTTACCATATGACTCGCCATATCCACCACCAACTACGGATATGAAGAAGGCGGTAGAATATTCCATGATAAATCAAAAGGAGATAATAATTGGATTTGACTCCAACGCTCACCACAAAGTTTGGGGTAGTACATACACAAATGAAAGGGGTAAGTCACTATTTGAATTTTTAGTCAGTAGCGAACTCTTTCTATTAAATAAAGGTTGCAAACCCACCTTTATGAACAAAAATAGGAGACAGGTTTTAGATATAACACTTTCTTCGAAGCGAATCCACGACTGTGTCCGTAATTGGCGAGTCTCAAACGAGCCATCCTTTTCAGATCACGCGTGGATTTGTTTTGAAGTAATATCAGAACATAGAATAGGTAATAGCTATAGGAACCCACAGAAAACAAATTGGCAATTATATAGGGAAAATTTAGATAATAGGTTACTTACACACCCTGCGCCTATTTCTATAGACACAGCTACGGTTATCGAGTCAGAAGTTGCATTCCTCACAAGCTCGATGATAGGTGCTTTTGAAGCGGCTTGTCCGCTCAAAACAGAAGGTAAGAAAGGAGAACAACCTTGGATGAGTGGCCAACAGAGCAGAGCAAAAAATTATGATTTAGAATCTGATTGGGTAAAACAATGTAGGAAAGCCCAAAGAGAATCGTGGAAATGTTTCACAGAACAAATTTGTAGTGTGAACTAGGGGGCCAGGCTGAAGAAAATCCTAGCAAAAACTCACACTCAGCCGGAACTATTAATGTACGAAGACGGTTCAGAATCCACTTCGGCAGAAGAATCATTGAATATACTACTTGAAGAAAATTTTCCAGGATGCCTAAACAATCTGGAAGAGCAAGATCAAAACGTGGATATAGTCGACTCCAGACTATCTCTACTGGACACACAGGAGCTAATATCTATTGAGAAAATTAAATGGGCAATTGACTCATTCAAGCCATTTAAATCACCTGGCATAGATGTAATATATCCCGTCTTCTTGAAAAACGCAAATGTGACACTACTAGATAGGCTATGTAAAGTATACAGAGTCTGTTTTGAAATGGGTTCCGTTCCGGATGAATGGAAAAAATCGAAAATAATCTTCATACCAAAACCTGGAAAAAGTAACTATGCCTTAGCAAATTCATATAGGCCAATAAGCTTGACCTCGTTTCTACTGAAGACTATGGAGAGAATAATTGAATTAGAACTGAGAACATCAATACCAATCTCAGCACTGTCGAAACACCAGCATGCATATTGTAAAGGAAGGTCAGTGGACTCAGCCCTGCACAGCGTTGCATGTATAATTGAGAAATCATTCTCAGTGAAGGAAACTACTTTAGGGATGTTTATCGACATTGAAGGTGTCTTCAACAACGTCGATACGGAGTCAATCATAAGAAGACTTATATGCAAAGGAAAGGACAGTAAAATAGTTAACTGGATAGCCTCTATGTTAAGAAGTAGGACAATACAGGCAAATTTCGGGAACTCCAAGAAGGTGGGTTACGCCAAAAAAGGTACCCCACAGGGTGGTATATTATCACCATTTCTATGGCTTTTAATCATGGATGACTTACTCATGGAGTTAACGGAAGCGGGATATAAGGTTGTCTGCTATGCAGACGATCTGGCTATCCTGGTCACAGGGAAATTTGAGACAACGCTAACCTCGCTAATGCAAAGTGCGATAACTCTTGTGATAAACTGGGCAACAAGAAACGGACTTAGAGTTAACCCGACAAAAACTGAGCTTTGTCTGTTCTCTCGGAGACGGAGGAATCCCAGTCTAATCCTCCCAAAGATTGGTAACAGTACTCTCGTACTGGTAAAAGAAGTTAAATTTTTAGGTATCATTCTCAACAAGAAACTGCAATGGAGACAGCATCTTGACCAAAGAGCTGGCAAAGCCACAAAAATCTTTTGGACTAGTAGAAATGCAATTGGGAGAAAATGGGGCTTATCCCAAAGATAATTCACTGGATTTATACAAGTATTATAAGACCTATACTTACACATGGGGCTTTAATATGGTGGAAAGCACTGGAGACTGCTACACACAGGAAAATATACGAGAGAGTTCAACGCCAATGCTGCCTAGGTATCTCAGGGGCACTGAGAACAACGCCTACTAAAGCATTGGAAACTATTCTCTTCATACAACCGATTGAAATTCATGTGACAAAGTTGGCGGCAAATTCTGCCATACGCCTCAGCTTAAATGGCCTTTATAATAGAAACAATTCACACTTACCGCATTGTAACATTCTTAATGTAATCAGGGAGGCAGGTTGAACAAGAATGTGACTACCAGGCGGTTACAATGGAATTCAGGAAAAGTTATAATATTAGGATACCGTCCAGAGGGGAATGGGAAAATGGACACCCCATTCCCATAAATGGACGCACGGTTTTTACGGATGGCTCAAAAATGGAATCGGGATGTGGCGCAGGTATCTTCTCGACAGACATAAATTTGTCAATTAGTGTAAGCCTAGCAAAGCATATCACAATTTTCCAAGCACAGGTCGCTGCTACAAATAAAGCAGCGGAAATTATTATTGAAAGGGGAATAGAACAGGAAAACATCATTATCTGCTCCGATAGTCAAGCAGCTCTCAAAGCACTAGAAAATGTTGTGACGGATTCAAAGCTAGTTAAGAAAAGTAAATTAAATCTTAACACACTAGCAATAAACAATATAGTTAAACTACTATGGTCTCCGGGCCACTGTGAAATAGAAGGAAACGAAAGAGCAGATGAATTGGCGAGGAAGCAATCTCGAACTCAGCGCCAAATATAGATATAGGTTTTCCCATAAAATCCGCTAAGACCCTTATAGAGGAATGGTTAAAAAAGCAGCATCAGCGAAGGTGGATTAATTCCACCGGCTGTATTAGCACAAAACTCTGCTGGGGTGTACCAGATGCAAGGAAGACAAGAGAAATAATTAAGCTAAACAAAGCTTCTCTTAGATTATTTAAGCTTCTCTTAGATTATTTACCGGAGTGGCAACAGGTCATATTCTATTGAGAAAGCATGCCTCAAGGCTAAATTTGTCAACAGAGACTTGTTGCAGAGGCTGTGAAGAAGATGATGAAACGGTAGAACATCTACTGTGCAACTGCCCGGCAGTAAGAAATAGAAGAATCAAACACCTTGATAATCACTTCTTAAGGAATTTAACGGAGGCTGGTAAAATTAAACCAGCAAGAATCATAGCATTCATGAAAGACGTGGGATGGGTCGAAAAGTTAGCCGTCGGCGGGAGTGTACTACGGGCCCTAGTGGCCTATGTGCGTGGAGGATTTAATCCTCCCTCCTTTCAAACCAACCAACCAACCAATAAATTTTAATTTTGTGTACATTTTGTAAACAAACTAGTACCTTATTATTTTATTTTATTCTATAACGATTTATGATAACAGAAATATATAAATTTAATTGGTAAGAACAATATTAAACAATTTCTTGAAACATAAGTTAAAGTTTATTTTAGAAAAGTTAATAATTTAAAAAAATATTAACTAAAAAAATAGCGAAATTATTAGCTAAAAAAAAAAGCGAAATTATGCATGGAAAAATAGTAAAGAAATAAATTAAGGAGATAATGGGAGCCAATATAGAAATTTTGTTAACAAAAATGGTTGTATTCAAAGAATTGAATTGTTAAATAGATATTAAAGTTCATGTTTATGAAATATTTTTTAAATAAAAAAAAAAAAAATAGCGAAATTATTAGCTAAAAAAATAGCGAAATTATGCATGGAAAAATAGTAAAGAAATAAATTAAGGAGATAATGGGAGCCAATATAGAAATTTTGTTAACAAAAATTGTTGTATTCAAAGAATTGAATTGTTAAATAGATATTAAAGTTCATGTTTATGAAATATTTTTTAAATAAAAAATCAAATTGTGATTAATAATATACAGTTTTATTAAAAATACTAATACTAATATTTTTTAAAATATATTCCAGCCACTTGTCCCTCTTTAGAACTCCCCTTTCTGCAATTATTCTACTTCAATGCGCAAACCACTACAGAAGCAGTCAAATTGCTATGGATGCAAAAGTACTTCACTAAATTTATAATACAGCGCATCCTTAAATTCTATTATCTAAGTTGGTAACTCCCTTTATGCAAGCTGACTCCATTTTGGCTCAGAAACTTGGTTTCTGATTCGCAAATGAGTCTCAAAAACGATGTAAAATGGAATCAATAGCTGTGTTTTTTTATTTCTACTCTGCACTATAAGAGTAGAGTATATGTATGGTTGTTGTTGTAGCTACTCTACATAATTATCCAGTACAACATGTAGAGTAAAAGGGAAATTAATTGGAAATTATTAAATTTTAATATGGCAACTATAAATTTGACAAGAAGATACTTTATTTCGTATATTTGAATATTGAAAATTTGATTTTTAAAAAATATCAACAAAGTGGGCAAATTTTTTTCAATCAATTCTAAATCATATTTTCCCCTTGCACTACATCGTTTTTTTATTCCTTTTATGTCGAGTAGTACAGAGTAGGAATAAAAAAACACAGCTAATGTAGATTGCGTATGTAGATTGAACTAGATTTTTCGTTTTTGAGTCCATAAATTTGAGTCGTTTACGAATCAAAAAAGTAGTATCAGAAACGTATCAGAAAAAGCGAAACGTTTGTGAGACGAGATTGGTGTTCCATATACGAATCGGCTTTTAATGGTATAAATAAAAAACATTTATTTAAAAAATATTCATGATTATTTTGGAAACCTTCGTATTTGAGATTCCCTTCACTTTGCGTTTCACTTTTACAAAATAGGAGTATTCTAGAAAACGATCGAATAACTACATTATCATACGTTTTTAATGTCAAAATAGAAAAAAAAATAGAAAATTAGAGCATCCGTATAGCTGTATCATTAGTTTAATGTAAATAAAAATGCCTCGATTCTTTTTTTTTTAATTTGTATCAATTTCATCTGGTAGACGTTTCCAAAACCCATGAGCAATGTCCTTATTTAATATCAGAAGTGGCATTTTAAAGTGAAATTGCAATTTGCAATAGTGTAGTATTTCATACATGGTCCGTTTCACGGTATTCCAACTTCAGAAAATGACATGCAATACTACATTATAAAACTGTCATTTTCATGAAATAGCAAAATAGTGATTTCATTAGTGTAAAATTAGTGTATTTTTTGTTATAAGTTTTTTATTTTTATTTTTATAAATTTTGGAAGAAATGTAAGTAAAAATAATATTTAAAGCTGTTCATAAATTTTATTGGCAAATCCACCTGCTCTTTACTTACTTTTTCTACCCTACATAAATTTTTTATTATTTATATATTACAAAAATTGTTTAAATATTATTTTTACTTACATTTCTTCCAAAATTTATAAAAATAAAAATAAAAAACTTATAATAAAAAATACACTAATTTTATACTAATGAAATCACTATTTTGCTATTTCATGAAAATGACAGTTTTATAATGTAGTATTGCATGTCATTTTCTGAAGTTGGAATGCCGTGAAACGGACCATGACTGAAATATTACACTATTGCAAATTGCAATTTCACTTTAAAATGCCACTTCAGGTCATTGATTAATTTTTGAAATTATGTCTTCTTTTCGGTTCTTTTCCCCAAATATTTATATTTAAATTTAACTAATTGGTAAATATATATATTAATGTTAAAAAAATTTGTTAAATAATTTTTAATTCCATTTTAAATCTTCTAAAAGTAACAAATTTACAGCTAATGTCTACTATATGAAAAACGTTTCACTTTTCGATTCGACAGTATTACAGAATAATAAATTTTTCAAGTCGGTAATACAGTTTTCCCTTCGAACGTTTTGTAGAATAACAAAAATTCAAATACGACCGTATTTCAAATACGAAGTTTTCCAAAATAGTCATGATTGTGTTATTTTAATCAAAACTATATTAAAAAATAACATATATTGTGATGTGCATTATATTAGCAAATTACATAATTATACCTATCACATAAATAGTGCCTCTAACTTAACATTTAATAATAATCACATATTTTATTATCCCTTTAATAAAGGTAATATTTTTCACCAGTCTTATAATTTTAAGAGGACTTAATTTTGCCTCTGAATTGATTTTAAATTTTAATAAATGTAATATTTAACTTTCTTCCTCTACATGCGCTGGAATTTGCTGTGGTGGTTGTGTTCTAATGCGATCCTTCACATACATTTTTGCACTATTATTACTACTTCAGATAGTCTTGGAGAAGGAAATTTTTTCAAAGCGCATTCTAAAATGAGATATTTTGTTTGTTATATATATATTATAATAATTCATATTTCATAATTTTACCATTCATTATGAATTAATTTAAATATTTCCTTTTTTTTACTTAATCTTCAATCACACTAATCAAATTAATAACAATAATATACTTACTTTTTATTTTAAAGCAAATTAAACAAAGAAAAAATACATGTGTTATTCTAACAATAAGAAAACTATGATTAATTAAGGTTTAAATAAATATAAACATCACCACCTTAAGTTTCGTTATTTGCGTATCCATACTTATGCGAAAACGAAGTGGAATTTTGGACTCAGATTTAGCGAAATGGAATGGAGACATAAACGAAACAGAATAATGAATTCCGAATTAATGAAACGAAATGGAGACATTTGCGAATCGGAACTATTAGATTAAATATTCTTCGTTTTTAGCGAAACAAAACTGAGACATTTCTGAGACGTAAATCTGATTCAGTTTTCGCGAAACGAAATGGAGATATTTACGAACTAGAAATTCCATCTCCATTCTATATCAGAGTGGACTCAGATAAATGAAACCGGAATTTTGCATAAAGGACTATTGATGATTTGTTTTACTACCCAACAAAAATTCTGTCTTGAATGACAAACCCAAGCCAAGTCAGTAGTTTGGCTTGGTAATTTAAAATGTATTAGAAAGAAAGACATAGGTATTCAATATTTTTCAAAATAAAATATTTCATTCTATGCGATGGTTAAAACTCTGGTGACTATTACAAAAACTAAAAAAAACTTATATTTTTTGTATATCTTTTTTATTAAGTGTCAGACAGCAATGTATGGTGTTAGAGTTAGTGTTTTGTAAAAAAATTATGAATTTGTTTAATTACATTTTGTTCAGTCATATTTAACTTATAATTATTGTTAAAAGTTTTTATTGATTACTTTTAAATGTATTTTATTAGTTTTTAAATAAGAAATAGTGATGTTCATATATAATATGAAATTCTTTTCCACAAAGACAAAATTCATACACGTCTTGCCAGACAAACCCAAGACACGTCATGCAAGACAGAGCCAAGACATGTCATGCAAGAGACACCCAAGATTTAACACATTTATCTGTAAAAATTGCAAATGTCGATTACATATTCCGGTATATTTTCCACTGCTGATGTAATATTTTGTACAACACAATTATAATCAACAAATGTTTGTAAAGAACCAACTGATTTAATTCTGTTTGCTTTAAATATTAATTCACGAAGAATTTGTTTTTTTTAATGCAACAAAAAATATATAAAAAAACAAGGATTCCCACGACGACTACTGCTTCCAGACAAGACTGCTGACAACTCCGGAATCCAGGACTCGACTCGACGCAGGAAGACTAACAAAAAACACAAAGCAATATCTCGACGACGATAATTCGCGCGCGGTACAAATAAATTAAATTTTGTTTTTAGTTTAAAATTATTCAAAATTTAAATTTTTTCCCGGTCCACCGAAAACTATATTTATTGAAATAATTTTTCTTTTCCTTTTGTTTTGTTTTAACTGGTTTTATTTTTCCATTTAAATTTATTGAGGAGGTTTTTTTTTAATTTTTAATGTAAATTCACTTTACATATATTTTCTTTTGGTTTTTTTTTCTTTCAACGTAATCAAATTATTTTTTTTCTCTAATTTATCACTTCATAAATATTCTTTTTCATTTTTTTTTCAAATTTTTTTTAAACTATCTTTCTTCTGACTTTATTAAAAAAAACCCTTTTTCTTAATTTAAATTATTACAAAAAAAAACGTACAAAAACTCCGGTACAAAACAAAAATTCTCACAACATCCAAAGTGTCCAGCGCGACGATCGACAAACAACTCCCCGATCGTATAATAAGTTAAACTCACCACCACCACAGCGACATCTAGTACTACCATCACTATTATTTACACCCAACACCCAACAGAAAAATTAAACATTTTGACATTTCAAGATGACACAACAACAAAAAATAACAAAGACACAGCATGGCTGACGATATTGTGGCAGGTAATTAATTTGTTTATTATTATTTTTTCCTGAATATATTTTAATTTCTCTACAATTTTAGGTGTTTTATTTTTCAAAATTTTTGGGATGTCACAATAGATATCGAGTATACGATATCTAAATTTGTGCTATTTCGGATTCTATTACTATCGATTGATCGAGCTGTCAAACGATAATTTCATTCGATATATATTTTGTTATCGTGTGGCAGTTTAGTTTTATTTTTTGGTTATATTTGTGTATAGCAAAATTGTTGGATGGTGATGGATAAAATTAGAAAGAAGTAAAAACACGTTCGCTTATCAAAGTAACAAAATAGGAATTAGTTTTATTTATATATAAAAAATGGCATATGATAAATATATATATATGTTAGTATTGTCATAGAATAGAATAGGAGTAGAAGAGTTCAGTAGAAATTAGAGCTTTTATTTCAACATCCACACTAGCGATAATTTCTCTTGCTTTCAAGTCCCATCGATTCACTGCAAAAATTATGCTTCTGAATTGGTAACGCTTTTGTCATGATATCTGCAACCACCTTAGCAGTCGAAATATGTTGGAGTCTTACTTTTCCATCAGCTACAACATTTCGAACAAAATGATGACGGAAATCGATGTGTTTTGTACGAGGTTGATACACATCATTCATCGCCAAAATTATCGCACTTTGGTTGTCGCAATTTAATATCATCTTTGTATGATCATTTTTGAATATTTCGGCATCCAAACTTTTTAACCAAAGAGCTTCTTGTATTGCCGATCCCACTGCCATATATTCAGCTTCAGTTGTAGAAAGTGCAACAGTCGGTTGTTTTTTTGAACACCATGTAATTGCTGCACCCTGAAATTTAAAAACAAACCCTGTTACTGATTTCCTATCATCAGTTGCACTTGCATAGTCTGCATCACAATATCCAGTTAATTTGTCATCTACATCTTTCGAAAAACATAACCGTTTTGTAATGGTTCCCTTTAAGTAACGTAAAACTCGTTTCGCGGCAATCCAATGTAATTTTCCGGGATTAGCGTTGAAACGACTAATTAGATTTACCGCATATGTTATATCTGGTCGTGAAACTTGTGCTGCATACAATAAGCTGCCAATCAGTTCTTGATATGGAACTTGTTCCATTTCTTCTTTTTCTTTTTTTGTTTTCGGTGACAGATCTGTGCTTAACTTTTGGTTTAAATCCAGCGGAGTTGAGCATGTATTACAGTCAGTCATATTAAATCTCTTCAACATACTTTTAATATATTGTTCTTGATCAATGTAGATTTTTGAATTTTCTTCATCTCTTGTTAAATTCAGCCCAAGGAAATAACTTGCTTTTCCTACGTCTTTTATTTCAAAATTATTTTTCAAAAACGATTTTAATTTATTTTTCAGTGACATATTATTCGTAAATATCAGTATGTAATTGACGTATATAGCAACAATTAACAGTTAATCATTTTCAACGATGAAGTAAATGCACGGATCTGTTTTCGATTGATTCATACCAAATTTCTTTAGAGATTCACTCAATTTCGCATTCCATAAACGTGATGACTGTTTGAGTTCATAAATAGATTTTTTAAGTTTTAAAACTTTATTATCATTATTATAACCATCAGGTTTTAATATATATATTTCTTCTAATAAATCTCCTTGTAAGAATGCCGTCACTGCATCCATCTGATCTATATGTAAATCCAGTTTAGTAGCTAAAGCTAATAAATAACGTATAGAACTATAACGTATTACAGGAGAAAATGTTTCTTGGTAATCAATGCCTTTAATCTTATTACACCCTTTAGCAACTAGTCTTGCCTTGTATCTAAAATTTTTATTATTTAATTGTTTTATTTTAAAAACCCACTTCCATTCCAAAGGTTTTTTATCATCTGGTAAGTATACTTCTTCCCACGTGTTATTTTTTAATAACGAATTTTATTCTTCATCAACGGCCTTTCGCCATTGTTCACCATTAATACCAGAAACTGCTTCATCATATGACATTGGTTCATCATTTAATTCATCACATTTCGCCAAATATGTGACATAAACTTAAAATTTTTTTGGTTTCGAATTACGTGTTGATTTTCTTGAATTATCATTTCGCATTTCGGGTAAACTCTTCGGAATGAACTCTTCATCATTGGAATAAAATGTGTCATTATCATCATCACTACTTGATGTGCTTGATTGCATCTGATCATCTCGGATTTCATCATTGACTACTTCTTCGGATTCATCATCACATACACGTACGTCGCTATTTTCGACTTCGGCTAGAGCTTCAACATCATTATCATTGTGATCATCAGGTTGTTCTAAAAGATAATTATAAATTCTTTTAAAGAAATTCTTAGAACATGATTCTTCTTCATAAAAATAAACATCTCTACTGATCACAATTTTCTTATTAATTTCATCATACATTTTGTAAGCTTTAGAATTTTCACAATAGCCAATTAAAATACATCTCATAGACTTTGCATCAAATTTCTTTCTTTTTTGTTTAGGTATATGAACCATACCAACTGAACCAAAAACTCCTAAATGAGATATATTTGGTTTTTTATTGCACCAAATATCTTCAGGTGTTTTATTTGATATTTTGCACGGAGTTCGATTTATTAGGTAAGCCGCCGTCGTGACAGCTTCGGCCCAAAAACTTTTGCTTAAACCAGAATCAAATAATAAGCAACGAGCTTTTGCACATAAACTACGATTAGTTCTCTCTGCTCTACCATTTTGCTGAGGACTGTACGGTGCTGACATTTGGTGTAGTATTCCACAATTTTTTAACAAGAATTTCAATGAATCATTACAGTATTCTGTACCATTATCCGTTCTTAGTATTTTAATTTTTTTATTTGTTTGATTTTCAACAAATTTTTTAAACTCAATAAATTTGTGTTTATCCTCGCTTTTGTTTTTTAAACATTATACAAAATATTTTCTGGAAAAATCATCCAGAAATACTAAAAAATATCTAGATTTACCTAGTGATTCGACTTCAATCGGTCCGCATACATCGGAATGAATAATTTCTAGTAAATCTTTTGCTTTGTATACAGAATTTTTAAAAGAATTTCTTGACTGTTTGCCTTTCTGACAAACCTCACATTGAAAATTGTTTACAACTTTAAATTTTACATTATTTAACTTTTTCAAATTTTCAGAATTTGTGTGACCCATTCTACGGTGCCACAATTTAAATAAATTTTTTTCAATATTTGGTAATAAATCATTATTATTTACAACTAAAGCATTTAATTTGTTTTCAGGTAATTTATTAATTTTGTACATACCTCCGATTAAAACAGCACTGGCTATCAGTTGATTTTGTTTGTTGAAAATTTTACAAATGTCAGAATCAAATTTTACGGTATTTCCGTTTTTAATTATTTGGCTAACAGACAGCAGGTTTGCACAAAGTTTTGGTACATATAAAACGTTTTTTATTTCTACGTTTTTAATAATATTACCGGTACCAAATTTCACAAATAAATTACCTTTACCTTCAAATTTCAAGACTGTATTGTTTGCAACCATCACATATTCATCATGCGTCAATGGTTCTAAATTCAAGCCAATCTGATCGCATTGTCATGTAGAAGCACCAGAGTCTATACAATGCATTTTAATCAACAATCATCGCAGCATATGACGTAAACAAAACATCATTATTTTTTGTTGATTGATTATTACTTTTTTTTTGACAAAATTTACTAATGTGTCCAAACAAATTACATTCATAACATCTAGGTCCTTTTCTAAAACGTTTATTATGGACATATTTTTTTGATTTATTACCATTAGCAGAATATAGCGCAACAGCATCACCATCACCAACAACAAGAACATCAGAATCAATCACGTCTTGCAGCAACTTCATCTTTATGGAATCGGATGATATTTTTATTCCAGCACTTTCTATCCCCATTATCATTGGGTTGTACCTTTCAGGTAGACCCGCCAATAACAAAGTGCCAATCCATTCATCGGTAACAGTCATTCCAACGGAAGATAACTTTTGAGCTGTAAGAATTATTTTATTAATGTAATCTTCAACAGAATTACTAATTTCCAGGCTTGTTGTTAACAGAATTCTCAGCAGTCCCACTCTCCTGGTTAGGCCGGAGTCTTCAAATGTATCGCACAATTTTTTCCATACATCCTTGGCATTGGTAGCGTCTTTGACATGAACATAATTTACTGCCTCAATTGATAAAATAATTTTCGACTTTGATTTTAGAATATCGGCGTCCTTGTCATTAGTTCCATCGATTGTGCCCCATAGACCTTCTAACCTGAGCAGATGTTCCATGGCAAATTTCCACGTGTGGAAATTTTCACGTCCTTTAAATTTTTCTATTTGGATCATTGAATTTGCCATATTTGACTTCCTTTATTTAATTTAAAAAAAAAACTTTCGGATTCTAATTTTATCTATTCTATTCTTTATTAGAATTTATTTTACAGATCACCTGGGCATATAACCTGTTGGATGGTGATGGATAAAATTAGAAATAAGTAAAAACACATTCGCTTATCAAAGTGACAAAATAGGAAGTACTTTTATTTATATATAAAAAAAATGGCATATGATAAATATATATATATGTTAGTGTTGCCAGAGAATAGAATAGGAGTAGAAGAGTTCAGTAGAAATTAGAGCTTTTATTTCAACAAAAATTAAGGAAAAATGTAAGTAGATATATAAATCAATTATTATTGATAATATTATTAGATTTTAATAAAATATATTACAAATTATTATGTTGAATATATAATGTAATTTTATACTTTTTGTACTTATAGGATATTTCTATGTATTCATTTTACTTTTATTTTCCACTATATATCCATCAATTTTTAATAAGTAAAATTCATAATTTATTCATACAAACAATTTTTTAATTAAAAAAAATATAATTTTATTATAATTTTTTATTTATGTTTATACTACATTAATGTATATTATACACAAATATACAAAATATAAGTATATGGAAAAAATATATATTAAAATTAATACAATATAGGTCTAACAACGACAAAACAATATTCCTTTTTTTTAATATTTTTAGACATGGGCATTATCACTAATCATTACTATCGTAAAATAATTATATGCTAGAGAACATTTTTAATTTACAGTAATTTTATGTTGAATTAATTAATAAATAAAATATAATTTCAAAATATGAATATATCTATGATTTATTAATCAACAATGTATTTATTATTTGACTTTTTTACGAAAAATGACAACAAAAATTACAATTAACAGCTGATTTCTTTGTGAAGATAGCAAACAAGGGCAACCCTGTTTAACGGTTACGGTCATTTTCTAGAATTGAACGTTTATAAACGAACGTAAATCAAATTCGATTCGAATGGAAAAACGTTACGTTTTCAGGAATACTCGTGCAGTATTTTTTTAATTCAAATTCAGATTTAGAATTTTCTTTTTCAGTTTCAATTGCTGTTTTAATTGTTTCTTTTTTACTTTTTAAACTTTCAACAGTTGCTTTTAAAAAATTTAAATTCCGTTGAAGCTTTCGTTTTTTATTCAAGCATTCTTCAATTTGATTCGCTTGTTGTTGTAAATCTAAATTGTTATTTTTCTGTATTACAGCTAGTTGTTCATCAATTTGTTCGTTTCTATTTTCTTCATTATTTATTTGCACTTGAATGTTGAAATTTTCATCATCAATAGCCGAAATTTGTTTAAGTAGTGTTATTTCTGTTTTAGATTTTGCGCTATGAACGCTGTCAGAATTCTCGACTTCAGCGGGAATCGTTAAATATTGTACAATTTTTCGCGCTACTATATTTTTTGATTTACAATCATTGTCGATTTGGATTCCTGAAATTTCACAAACATGTCGCAACCCGTCTACGCTCACAGAATTTTGCACTTAATTTAAATTTTGTGTAACGGCGTCATTTTCAAAACCAGGGAATAATGCTATTTTTTCTTTTTTTTTCAGTGACATGACAATTTTCTCTAAACATTATTTGATGTAATTCATTTGATTGTACAGATGCCATATTATTAATTTTTGTTAATATGAAACGATTATGATACTCCAAAAATTGGTAGCCATCTGATCCTAATGCATGGCTCCATTATAAGGACGTAAAGAGACAGTTCAAGAGTATCCTGCGAAAGCGGAAACGTGAATCGTGGAGGAACTTCTGTACTAGTATGACGGATATTCCGGAAATCTGTAAATTACAGAGAACCATATCCAAGGATCCTCAAGCAATTCTAGGGTTGGTGAAAACTGCCTCGGGAGAGCTTACAGAAGACCTGGAGGAAACTGCGAAGGAGATGCTAAAGACTCACTTTCCTGGAAGCTATGTATGCGCGTCTAGCTGGGCAACCCTGGAAAAAAGGGTAAGAAGGCGGGACAGGAACATGGCTTCTAGCATAGTGACGAGGGAAAGGCTGAAATGGGCAGTATTCTCTTTTCAGCCGTTCAAATCTTCCGGACCAGACAGAATCTCTCCCGCCTTACTTCAATGGGGCTACGATCTAATTGAGGGAAGACTAAGAGAGATACTTATCGGTTGCCTTGCAACTGGTTATAATCCCATGGCATGGAGGGAGGGAAGGGTAGCCTTCCTACCCAAGCCTGGGAAAACTGACTACACTGTGTAGAAGTCTTTCAGACCAATTAGCCTAACCTCTTTCATGCTTAAAACCATGGAAAAGGTCTGTGCTGACTGGATAGAGAGAGTTACACTTAGTGAGACACCACTCCAGCATAGTCAACACGCCTATAGGGCGGGTCGATCGACGGAGTCCGCGCTTCACGATCTAACTAGACATGTGGAGAGTTCGCTGGATGCGAAGGAACTAATGATGTCCATCTTCATGGATATCGAAGGAGCCTTCGACAAAGTGAATTTTAGTATGTGAGACGATGATTTGGTTCGCAGGGGAGTTAATCCACTTATTCGTAAGTGTATTAACTTCATGCTGCGAAACAGAGCCGTTACAGTACAGTTTGGCCAACAGTCTGTTAGGAGCAGGGTCTGTAGAGGCTGCCCTCAGGGAGGTGTACTATCACCTTTTCTTTGGAACATCACTGTAGACTCGCTTCTGAGAGAGTTGAAGGAAAACGGCATAACTACTATTGGTTACGCTGATGACATAGTAATTATTGTGAGAGGACCGTATCTAAGCACTATTGCGGAGATCGCCCAGAGAGGGCTCCGTGTGGTTGAAGCATGGTGCAATAGAAATGGCCTTACAGTGAATGCTAGCAAGACGGACATGATGATTTTCACTAGGAAAAAGACACCTTGAGCAAAAGATTGAAAGGTTTGGAGAATCTTCTGGCAATGTAGAAGAGTATTCGGCCTTAACTGGGGTATATCCCCAAAGGCCTTATACTGGATCTACACAATGATGGTAAGACCTGTACTGACTCATGCTGCAGTTGTCTGGTGGACCCGTGTAGACCATAAGACGACGAAGTATAAGTTAGGAAAGCAATGCGCACGACACCCAGCGCGGCTATGGAGGTGCTGTTATCTCTGACTCCACTTGAGATTTATGTAGAAGGTGGCGGGTCTAACGGCGCTGCGAATGGAACGTGACGGCACATGGTGTCGCACGGGGAACATTACGGGGCATAGGAGGATCCTCATTCAGATGAAAAATCAGATTAGGGAACTGAATATGCCAGGTGATGGGAAGACAAAAAGTAGGCTTGTGGATAGATTTCACAAGACACTTATTGGCAATGGGGAGCATCCAGATATGAGTGATATAGAGATCACTATGTATGTGGATGGCTCTCGCAAAGATGAACTCTCTGGTGTCGGCATCTTCTCAGAAGAATTGGCAGTAGAGGAGTCCATACCCCTGGGCAAGTATACAACCGTCTTTCAGGCGGAATTGCTTGCTCTTTCAAGAGCTCTTGATGTGCTGGCTGATCGACGAGTGCGACATAAGAATATTCTTATCGCACTTGATAATCAGGCGGTTATCAAGATGATGAGAAGTACGGACGTATCGTCGCGTCTGGGTGAGGCGTGTATTCGGAAACTGAATGCATGTGCTGAGATTAACAATCTCACTATTGCATGGGTTAAAGGACACACTGGAATACAGGGTAGTGAGAGGGCAGACCAGCTGGCGAAAAGCGCGGCCGGAATGCCTTTCTCAGGACCTGAGCCATATGTTGGAATTGCGCACTCATCTATTAGGAAACTGATGGATGAGTGGAGCAATAACCAACATTGGAGAAGGTGGCATGTCACTGGGGGATGCAGACAGTCGAAAATGGCAGTCAAAAATCCTTCAGCGAGAGGACCCGGATGGTTGCTTGATTGCTCTAGGAGCAAACTTCGCAGACTTACCTGGGTCGTCACGGAACATGGTCACTTCGAGTACCATTTGCGCAAAATGGGTATCATAGAGGATGACACATGCAGCCTATGCTTGGAAGATGTTGGAGATGCCGCACATATACTGTGTGAGTGTCCCGCACTTGCAGGGACTAGGAAAAGAATTCTTGGTCGGGAATGCGTGGTCATTGAGGATTTAAGAAACATGCCCTACAAAAGCATGCTGGAGATCGCGCATTACCTAGCGGTAGTGGGAGAACGATTTCCTATTCTTAAAGTTACTACCTCCCTATTAAATAGGATGAGGTTATTGACTCCGAAGTCGGGGATGCCAAATGATGAGGATAGTTGCGGGTCTCGTGTGTTGCTTATGGTTATCCAGGGAACTGGACAATACTAATGAGTGGTGCACTGGACCTATGACTATCAGCATATTAAATAGGATGAGGTTATTGACTCTGATGTCTGGGGTGCCAAATGATGAGGATGGTTGCGGGTCCTGTATGATGCTTATGGTTATCCAGGAAACTAGACAATACTAATGAGTAGTGCACTGGACCTATGACTATCAGCTGTTTTTGGTGGTATCCAGATGGTGCGGACTGCTATGACCTTATCCTACTACTGGATAATATCATTATCTCCGATGGCCATGGTACCAGGTGGATGTTGTGGGTCTGACGGTCCGCTTGCTGTGTATGGGAAACCATTGCTCGGCGAGTGGTCGGTTGGGGAAAAACACAGCCTCATGCTTGGTGGAACCTGGATGGGGCGGAACAAATGAGTTATCCTCTTACCCGATTGTATCGAAAACTCGGTCGACGGGACGTTCTGGAAAAGGAGGGTAGTGAAAAAGGGCCCGTAAAACTGTGGCTTGTTTCAGCACCAGTCAATCTGACAGGCACCTTCCTGTGGGACAAAGGGTGGTGGTTTTTAGTGGGTAAAAATCCCACACATCTGCGGGTACGCGCGGTAACCCGTAGTGTCTTTTCGAAGATTTTCCACACTCCCTCGCGCAAACAAAAAAAAAAAAAGGGCCTGTCCGAAATAGATTAAATTTTAAAGTTAAAATAAAATCCTCATGGAGTGAAAATCAAATGTAAATTGTTTTTTTTATAATTTGGCAGTCCGAAATGTTATAAAATTAAAAAACTTTAAATTTTAACAGATGATAATAAATAAAAAAAAAATTTATAATTTAAAAAATTATGAACACATTCCTATAGTTAGGTTATATTGAAATTAAACTTATATGTCAAAATTTATGAAGAGTTTGTAAATCGATATATTTCGACGCCTAGTTGGGGTGAATATAAAATCCAAAATTTATGATTTGCTTGTCAAAATTTAGAATTTAAACTGGTTTTAAACTATTTCGGACAGGCCCTAATTCGCAAAATAGATTAAATTTTGATTCGCAAAATAGATTCAATTTTGATTCGCAAAATATATTCAATTTTGATTCGCAAAATAGGTTCAATTTTGATTCACAAATTAGATTCAATTTTGATACCAGCTGAAAATTCTGCAGAAAAATTTCTTATACAATAGAAACACATATTAGCTTTGTTCAATGATTTTTCAGATCAGCACACTTATGCACAGAAAATATCAGAACATTACACAACAACAATTAATTTAAATGTGAGACCATTTCGACCAACTTTGCACAACAACTCTCATTAAACACTATTGCATGTTCTAAATTGTACTTTTTTAATTTTAATTGAGGCGTTTAATTTGTAAAAAAAAAAAAAAATAATTTACAAATGGTCTGAAATGTATACATAAAAATTTTAAAATTACAAATGGTTGAAAATAGAAATTGTAAAAGTTTTAATTTTTTAAATATTTTTTGGTAAACAGAATTTATTTATTTTGGGTTTTTTATTTAAAAAATAAAATAAAATATTTTAATTATTTAAAAAAAGTCCTATTATTATTAGATATTTTTAAATTTACTTTTAATATTTTGATATTGATAGGTATATATTTTTATTCTATAAATAAAAATAATAAATAGTAATAAGAAATAAAAGTTAAGTTAAGTTTAAGTACTGGTCGGCAGAGTACTGCCTGGTCGCTGTAGCCATAGACTGATTGTAACTACCCTCGTTGGTTACTCGTTTGACAGTCCAGTACTGGCAATGAAGTTGTACATACCCGTCAAAGATAGATTCCATGATTCCGATGGGGAGATGGTATAGCTGCCGAACAGTATTAGCCTCTTACATAATAGGGCTTGACATTCGCACAGTATATGCTCCGCTGTTTCTTCCTCATATTCGCAAAATCTACACAAAATCTACACTACCTTATTTACCAATCAACTCCGGACGTATAAATAATCAACAAAGGACTGATAGGAATTAACATGGACAACCACGGTAACCAATCTAACTAGCAGTCAACAAAAAGAACCAACTAATAAATATAAAAAAAAAACAATTTAAATTTTTCTTTCCAGAATGAAGCCGTCGGAAGGAATGTAAACCAAAAGGGGATTTAATTACGACAATATGATAGTCTCACCAACTCCATCTGAACCTATCTCCAGCAAAACACGTAATCGATGGAGTCATATTATATACGGGTGACCAACGTAACACAAAAAAAAATTCTTAAAATTTTTATAAAAAGTTGGACACCAATTGTAACACCAATTGGTGCATCATCTTCTCAACCACTAGTTTGGGCGCCAATTGTATCGACATTTGGTGCATCTTTAAGTACCCAAATTTGGGCGCCACTTATAACAATATCAATTATTTTGATATGTTAGCTGAAGGTAAGTTCGAAGGAGAAGGGTGCGGAAGCTGAAAGCGTTGGGCGCCAGGTCTGAGTGGCCTAGCCACAATCACTATAACGAACAAGACCAAGAAAATTAAAAAAAAAATTATCTTTTTCTTTACTTTCCGCTTCCAGGATCATTGGGATTTCCTCCTATTGTCGGCTTAGCAAAATCTGTGGGGTGTGGGTTGACCAATGATCCCACTAACTACCATATTGCCTGAAAATGTCACTCTTCAATCCAAATCACTTGTTACATAAGAACAATCCGACTGGATCGAAGAGTCTCATCTGTGGTTCCACTTAGCCAGCCATGTAAAAAATGGAAAAAAAACTACCACCAAAATCCTCAGGAAAAAGGAACAAAAAAAAAAACAAATCTCGAACACAAAAAAAAATTCCACCCAACGATGCCGCACTTTAAAAAAAAAACTATGGCACTAAAGAAGAAATAAAGAAATAATTACAAACACCAATATTTTTAATTTATATTTAACAAATTTTTTATTTTTATTTTAACAAAAAAAAAACTTTAAATAAATAAAATAATAGTGTATATAAATAAATGACAGCTCTATTTTTTTTTCTTAATATTTTTCCAGTTTATATTTGATATATATATATACATATATAATTAATATATTGATGAACTGTCTTGCCATCACAAAAAAGTACAACATGCCTTTTACAATTTCACCAAGTGGTTACGTGGCTGCTCCAGACATGTCAGGATCAACACGAAAACCCTGAAAACGCGAAAAAAATTTACTACCGACGACTACACCGAAAACTATATTTATTTAAATAATTTTTTTTTCTTTTTGTTTTGTTTTAACTGATTCTATTTTCCATTTGAATTTATTGAGGAGGGTTTTTTTTCAATTTTGAATGTAAATTCACTTTACATATATTTTCTTTTGGTTTTTTTTTCTTTCAACGTAATCAAATTTTTGTTTTCTCTAATTTCTCATTTTATAAATATTCTTTTTCAATTTTCTTTTGTAAACTAAAAACCCTTTTTCTTAATTTAAATTATTACAAAAAAAAACGTACAAAAACTCCGGTACAAAACAAAAATTCTCACAACATCCAAAGTGTCAAGCGCGAAATTATTACAAAAAAAAACGTACAAAAACTGCGGTACAAAACAAAAATTCTCACAACATCCAAAGCGCGACGGTCGACAAACAACTCCCCGATCTTAACTTTTTCCGACCCATCGTACCACTTTTTCTGCCCTTCATTCGACCCAGGGTCAAATGAAGAGCATCTATTGTTTTCAGGTCGGAATAAGTTAAACTCAGCACTACCACAGCGACATCTAGTACTACTCACTATTATTTACACCCAACACCCAACAGAAAATTAAACATTTTTTTGACATTTCAAGATGACACGCAACAACAAAAAATAACAAAGACACAACATGGCCGACGATATTGTAGCAGGTAATTAATTTGTTTATTATTATTTTTTCCTGAATATATTTTAATTTCTCTACAATTTTAGGTGGTTTTATTTTTCAAAATTTTTGGGATGTCACAACAGATATCGAGTATACGATATCGAAATTTGTGCTATTTCGGATTCTATGACTATCGATTGATCGCGCTGTCAAATGATAATTTCATTCGATATGTATTTTGATATCGTGTGGGAGCTTTTTTTGGTTTTTTGGTAATATTTGTGTCTAGCAAAATTAAGGAAAAATGTAAGTAGATATATAAATCAATTATTATTGATAATATTATTATATTTTAATAAAATATATTAATAAAGTACACAAACTATTATGTTGAATATATAATGTAATTTTATAGTTTTTGTACTTATAGGATATTTTTATGTATTCATTTTACTTTTATTTTCCACTATATATCCATTAATTTTTATTAATAAGTAAAATTCATAATTTATTCATACAAACAATTTTTTAATTAAAAAAATATAATTTTATTCTAATATTTTATTTATGTTTATACTACATTAATGTATATTATACACAAATATACAAAATATAAATATATGGAAAAAATATATATTAAAATTAATACAATATAGTTCTAACAACGACAAAACAATATTCTTTTTTTTTAATATTTTTAGACATGGTCATTATCACTAATCATTACTATCGTAAAATAATTATATGCTAGAGAACATTTTTAATTTACAGTAATTTTATGTTGAATTAATTAATAAATAAAATATAATTTCAAAATATGAATAAATCTATGATTTATTAATCAACAATGTATTCATTATTTGACTTTTTTACGAAAAATGACAACAAAAATTGCAATTAACAGCTGATTTATTTGTGAAGATAGTGAATTTTTAAGGTTACAAGGGCAACCCTGTTTTACGTTTACGGTCGTTTTCTAGAATTGAACATTTATAAACGAACGTAAATCAAATTCGATTCGAATGGAAAAACGTTACGTTTTCAGGAATATTCGTGCAGTATTTTTTTAATTCAAATTCAGATTTAGAATTTTCTTTTTCAATTTCAATTGCTGTTTTAATTGTTTCTTTTTTACTTTTTAAACTTTCAACAGTTGCTTTTAAAAAATTTAAATTCCGTTGAAGTTTTCGTTTTTTATTCAAGCATTCTTCAATTTGATTCTCTTGTTGTTGTAAATCTAAATTGTTATTTTTTGTATTACAGTTAGTTCAATTTGTTCGTTTCTATTTTCCTCATTATTTATTTGCACTTGAATGTTGAGATTTGAATTTGTTTACGTAGTGTTATTTCTGTTTGTAATGATGACTTTTGTGAACTTTTAGATTTTGCGCTATGAACGCTGTCTGAATCCTCGACTTCTTCGGGAATTGTTAAATATTGTACAATTTTTCTCGGTACTATATTTTTTGATTTACAATCATTGTCGATTTGGATTCCTGATGTTGTGCAACAGACTTTGTTATTGTTTACAAATATTCACTGATAAAATTGTATAGTTAAACTGACCTTCACAACGTTGTTTTTAATATTCATTCATATATTTACAAATATGTAATAACCATAAAATAATAAATATATTAAACTGTCGCATCAGCAAATAGTTGCATGCACATAAAATACTATGCGCAAATGTAAACAATGAAAATGTAAACAATGAAATAATAATAATAAATGAAATGTATATGAATATATTTATGATTCATATATAAAAGTAAAAATATTAAACAACGTTGTGCAGGATCAGCGTTTTTAATCCATATTGATATGAAACAATAACAAAGTATACCTGGTTGCACAATATCGTTAAATAATAAAATCAATTATTATAAAAATTGATTTAAAAATAGCATAATCGTCAAAAAATTAGTATATAAGTTGTGGAAAATTGGTATTCCAAATTAATTGAAATCAAACAACCAGATTCAATAATACCAAAGGTATTATTAGTAGACTAAAGTATTACTAGTAGGTTAAATTCAATAAAGAAATAATAAATAATTTAAAAGTAATAAAAATGACCATAACTATACTTATAATAGTAATAATAATAATAAAAAATATAATACTAATAACAAAAACAATAATAATAATGGTAATAGGAACATTAAAAATCAACAAAATAAAAATAAGAAAAAATATAATACTGGTAATAATATTAATAATAATAGTAACAATAATAATAATAATAATAATATTAGAAATAATAATAATAATAATAATAATAATAATAATATTAGTAATAATAATAATAATAATAATAATAATAATAATAATAGTAATAATAATAATAATAATAGTAATAATTATAATAATAATAATAATAATAATACAAATAATAAAAATATTAAAAATAATAACAATAAAAATAAAAATAGTAATAATAAAAATAATAATCATTATAGCATGAATAATATCAGAAACACATTTTCTAAAAAGTTTAAAAACCTGCAAAGATTTGTTCAGGGACCAACGCTAAACCCTCTAACCAGTGTGAGGGACATACCACAAATAGCCATGGCCAGACCTTCAGCAATTGTTTCCTCTAATCATGCTGATAGAACACATCCGTCGCCCAACTTCGCTAATCCATTAATTCCACCACATATAAGGCTAACTAAAAATTCGGTCGAACATGGCGATGGCAGTTATGCACTTTCAAGACTTAAAGAAAGTAGAATATTTGAAAATGTACGATTATTCTTAGCTTATCTCCATGATCAGGATAAGTCTGTATGTATCGATGGGAAAACTAAATTAAATATCATGATGTTAATTCAGCAAGAAGGTCTTCCATCAAACCCAGCTCAACTAAGAAGTCTTTTTGACAGACATCATGAAAGTTTTGGATACTCATCTGCAATGGTATCAGATGATTTAGAATCTTATCGGAGACATATCGCTTCGAAAAGAATTGAATACCTACAGAGACAAAGAGAAGCTCAATCTAGGTATTTTCGGCCTTGCTCCTAATTCACCGAACTCCATTTCTCAATTATCGCAGGCTAATACAATAGGACAAAATGATGTATTTAATTACTGCCTGAAAAATAATTCAAATTCGATTTCAATTTCAAATAATATTAATCAGTTGAACAGTATTAATCAGTTGAACAGTAAACGTAGACAATTTTATATAAAAAATGTGCATACTAATGTTTCTAGTTCTAACATAATTAAATTCATTAATAACTACTTTAATATATACGATATTATTTGTAATCCTGTAATTCCATGGAATAATAAGAAAAATAATCTAAAATATCAAAATTTCAAAATTAGTATACCAGATTTTTTTGGTTCGATTCTCTTAAATAATAGCTTGTGGCCTAGAGAATGTATTGTGAGAGAATTTAAGCCTATCTCTTCTCGAAAAAACTCAGATAAAACCAATTCTTTAAACGTGAATAGCCAAAAATTGCTTCACAAAGATTCGCTATCACGTAAAGAATTACGAGTTTTCTATCAAAATATGTCTGGCATGAGAGGTGACATCAACGAAGTGTTCAGGGTTACTGCAAGTATACAGTATATGGTTATAATTTTAACTGAAACCTGGCTAAAAAGTGAACACCTAAATTCGGAAATATTTGGGCCTAATTGGAATGTCTTCAGATGTGATCGTAACCTACAAAATAAACAAATTAGAGGTGGCGGAGTAATTATTGCCGTCCACAACTCACTTTCTTGTTTCTCAGTTGAGTTAGGCCAAACCATACTCAACTTAAATTTGTCACAGCAGGTATGGGTGAAGATAGTAACAACTGAAAAAAATATATATATATGTGGGTGCTACATTCATCAAGGTTCTAATGAAATTATTTATCAAGAATGTGTATCTGGTCTACGTGAGATCTGCACTAGTATTACAAATTCTGATGATGTATGAATTTTTGGTGATTTTAACCTACCTGGTTTGGAATGGGTACCATCGGACGACAATGAGTTCCTATATGATCCTGCCAACATATGTACTTCCCAACAATCAATAATCGTAGACTTTTTTTCAGAAATAGGTTTTAGTCAAGTATGTAATTTAAAAAACAATTTTAATAATGTCCTAGATTTAGTTTTTACTAATGTTATTGATAATTATATTTTAAACCAGACTGAATCTTTTATAAAAGATAAAACTAGTATATTTCATAAGACTATATGTTTAAGCAACTTTTATTCAGACAATCAACTATTTAGTTGTACAGAAAGTACTTTAAGCTATGACTTTTTAAATGCTAACTATGTAGAAATTAATGATTACATGCAAAATAATATTAACTGGTATTGTAATGATATTAATGATAAGACAGATTTTTTCTTAAAAATAATTTATTCTGTTTTTGAAATGTTTTTACCAAGAAGAATTAAGACGAGAAGTAATCATCCACCATGGTATGATAAAACATTAATTAATTTAAAAAATGTAAAAAATAGATCACATCGTAAATGGATTGCATCTAAGATTGACAATGACTATGATTTATTTGTAATAAACAAATCGAAATTTGACAATTACGATAAAGTATGCTATAGCATGTATGTTTCTCTTACAGGTGCATCAATTAAAAGCGATCCAAAAAATTTTTATAAATTCATTAACTATAAAAGAAATGTAACTAACTTTCCATCTATGATGGCTTATGAAAATGAAGTTCTCTCAGATCCTATAAAGATCTGTGATAAATTTGCATCATTTTTTGAATCAGTTTATTGTGAGCCAATGAACTTTAATTCAAACGATTTTGACCATATTAGTCAAAACATATCTAATATAAGTTCAATTACTATTGGCAATTCTGAACTACTCTCGGCACTCAAATCACTTGATCATAATAAACCAACGGGGCCAGATAAAATTCCAACGATGTTTGTTAAATACACAGCTGAGTCCTTAGTGTCTCCTTTACTTGATATTTTCAATAGCTCTCTTGCAGCTGGTGTTTTTCCGAACATCTGGAAAAACTCTCATCTCTGCCCAATTTTCAAGAACGGAGATAAGTGTAACATTGAAAACTATCGTGGTATCGCAATTCTTTCATGTATCCCAAAGTTATTTGAAAAATTAGTAACTGATAAATTATATATGTTTTTTAAGGATATAATTAACAAACATCAACATGGCTTTGTCAAAGGTAAATCTACTGTGACAAACCTTTCAGACTACGCTAGCTTCATTCTTCAATCCATGGAAAAAGGTCTTCAGGTGGACTCCATTTACACAGATTTCAGTAAAGCTTTCGATAGAGTTGACCACAAACTATTAATTTTCAAACTTGAAAAATATGGTGTGTCAGGATCAGTTTTGGATTGGATTAAATCTTATCTCTCTTCAAGAACACAATTTGTCAAATTTAACAAATTTTTATCCCGTCACATAAACGTCAGATCAGGTGTACCCCAAGGTAGCCATCTTGGTCCACTTCTATTTATATTATTCTTAAATGATTTATCGTTATTATTCATTAATATCTATTTTTCGTTTTATGCTGATGATCTAAAACTATATAAGTGTATTAAAGATTACACTGACTGTTTGGTTTTACAAAATAGTTTTAATACTTTGAATAATTGGTGTTCAAAAAATGGAATGCTTCTTAATGTTAAAAAATGTTTCTCTATTAATTTTAGTAGGAAAAAATCTATCACAACATATAATTATAATATTAACTTAATTAATATTGAAAATAAAGATGTTGTGAAAGATCTTGGAGTACTTTTTGACAAAAAACTTACTTTTAAGCAACAAATTGACAAAGTGTGTTCTCACAGCAAACGAGTTTTGGGTTTCGTTAAGAGAAGAGCTAAAGAATTTGACGATCCTTTTGTCACCAAAAGCATTTACTGCAGCTTGGTTAGACCGATCCTAGAATACTGCCAAATTGTCTGGGCTCCACACTTCCAATGTGATATAGACAAAATTGAGTCTATTCAAAAACAATTTCTCTTATTTTCTTTAAGGCGGCGGTACCTACTTGAAGATACTTTCATTCTGCCTTCTTATTCAATAAGACTAAGAGAAATTAATTTACTCTCTTTAAATAATAGACGCTTACGATTTATGCTTACGATCTTTTACATAAAAATATCAGTTCACCAGATCTATGCTCTAAAATGCAATTAAATATTAATGTTAGATGTTTAAGACATACTAAATATTTGATTGAACATATTCACAATACCAGCTATGCTAATAATGAACCGTTTAATCGATGTGCTAAAGCTTTCAATAAGTTCTACCACTTATATGATGCTAATTTATCACGCGATAATTTTAAAGGGTAAAATAATTAAATTTTTATGCAACTAAATACTTATTAGTTGTTTTTTACTTTTTTTAAATTAATTCATTATTGTATATTAATTTTTAATATATAATGTAAATTATGTTTGTAATTTTTTTTTTGTAATATGTATTATGTATAAGTATAAATTGTAAAATGTAATTGTATATAATAATTTGCTGTCTTTTTTGACAAGAAAAAATAATAAATAAATAAATAAATAAAACAAATACGGGGTTTTATTTTAAAGAAGACGAGGCCACTAAAGGTAAATATAATTACCTTAATAGGGAACACAACAACATAATAGGGAACACAACATTTGGTGCCGTGACCTAACTTTGGATTACGTTCCAAAGTAAAGTATTAGGGGTACACTTTTTTTCATAACCTCAACAGGTTTTTCGCCTGAGGTGGTATAGGGCAAATAATTTATTATTGCCTTACTATATGAAAAATTTGTCTTTTCTGGAAAAATAGATGACATCAAGAAAGTCACTCGAAGAAATTATAAAAGCTGATCCTCGAGTTGGACCCAAACCGATATCCTTGGAAGTATATAGAAAACGAAAGCAGAGTATAGTGGAAACTAACATCGTAGGAGGAGAAGCAGCAAGAAGGAGAGAGGAGATAAAAAATCTGCACCGTATATTAGGGTGCACAAAAGAGCAGGAAAAAATTTTCAAGGAGGAGTTAAAGGAACTAAAGAGAAAACAGCGAAACCAAAAAAAGCATCAAAGCTACGAAAAAATTCATCAAATGCCAAGGTTTAGAGCCAACACCATCGTCTGGTCAACCAGCTATGGCCATGTATGTCAAGCATGCTACCATAAGTGGAGAAAATGCCGCTTACCAGTCTACGCAGATAATTTAACAAATTGTATTATATGCAATAAATTAGTTTATATATTACAAGACTACGAAAAAAATAATAAAAAAAAATGTTTTTTTAAAAAAATAATAAATGTATCAAATAAAAATTTTATAATTTACTCCAAATAATTTTTTATTACAAACTCATTATAAATTTATTTAAACATTTATAAATTGTTTTTGCAAATATTGCAATTTTAATATTGAACTCTGTCTTCAATTTTTTTTATATATGCAGTTTTAATTTCATTAATTTTGGATATAGTAAAAGCTAATTCTGGGGAATTAATATTGAATTTATTTTTATTAGATAATTTGTTAAATTTGCTTTAATGAAAAGACTAGAATTAGGTTTTATCAATTCTTTTTGGTATATTTAATTTTTTCTGGAAATTTGTGTTTTTTTAAAGATATTGTTGTGGTCATTTGAAATTTTATGGGTGTTATTCATAAATTTAGTAGTTCGTTTTTTTTAAAGATTTTTTTAGTAATTTATATTGTTTTTAAATTTTACATTTGTTATTCAAAAATTAGAATTTGATAGTTTATTTGTTAGAATTTTGTAGTTTAGTAGTTTTTTTTATTTACATTTTTGTAGGTGTTATTATAGAATTTGGTAGTTTAATTGTTAGCATTTTGAAGTTTTATTGTGAATTTGTAGTTTTTTGTTTGGGTTATCATTACTAGGAATTGCATTTTTATTCGATTTAACGGTTATATATAATAAATTTAGAATAAATAAGTGAGTTTCGAATTGTAAACATTTCGGGATTCAGTTTTATATGTTTACATTTATTGGTAGTACCGTATAAATTATGCTTATACAAAAAGTATAATTAGTAATTTATTACGATTACTTGTGGTTTTTATTATTTTTTTATGGCACCGGTAACTCGTGGTGAAAGAAAGAACCTGAAGGACACTTTGGTACTTTCTAATTGGCAACAAAGAATCGGAGGATTTTCGGCAAACGAAGACATTACGTTTGACGGAAATTCTTTAATAGAATCTACTCCTAGGTCGACTTTACCAAACCAACACAAACCTAGACCTTCGGTGACTTTTGCACCAAATCAATCAGATGAAAGTAGTGAATCTGAACTAGAAGGTGCAGTACGTGGTATCGAACACAAAAAAAAGGACAATTTAGAAAACCAGTACGACGTCATTGACCAGGCAATTCACCAGTACGGAATACAATGAATTTAAATAATACTACAAACTCGAGAGTGCAATACCTCGCACCAACACTATTACAAACCAGGACGACATTTTCAGAAACCCTGAATCGGGGATTAACCAATTAAATCTGGGTAATACACCAGGTATTTTTAAAAGACGGTCAAACATATTAAATATTGATAACACGTATGATTTGGGAATTTCTGGAAATGCTCAAAATAGTACAATGCCACTAGAACGGACATATAAGACATTTTTTCAAGGTGTACCATTCTTCTCAGGTGAAGGAGACAGACTTATTCTGGAATTACAGAATTTCGTTTCACTAGCTCACGAAGCATATTTTAGGACCGATGAACGAGACAGAAGTTCGGTTCTGAACCAACTTATCAGGGCGAAGTTAAGGGGTAAAGCTGCTGATATTTTTCAAGAGAGAACAGTTCAAAATTTCAGAGAATTTAAAAGTATTCTCGAAAATGCTTTTATCCCATATAAAGACTTAACACAACTTCGTAAAGAGATCGAAGAGTGTGCACAAACTCCTGACGAATCGGTCGAGGAGTTTGGTGACCGAATCGAAAGGAAGCTGGGTTGTTTTAAAACATCTGCAAGATATAAGTATCCAGAAGGTTTTCAAGGAATAATACAGGACGTCTGAGACAGTAAAACAATACATAATTGACAATGCAGTCTGAGACAGTAAAACAATACATAATTGCACAAATTTTGCTGATACAATAGTGAAGTCTAGCAGGTTTGCTAGGGAATCCTTAGAACTACTGAGACCGACAAAAACATGTACGGAACTAAGAGGACATACCAGTCTTGACCCAACTCAATTACTACTAGAAATTTTACGAAACCAGAAAGTGGGTTCAAGTGTTCGACATAATGCGAGAGAAAATCAAGTAAATCATTCAGGTAGGATTTTTCGTAGTAACAGTAATATAGATAATATAAATAACAATAATTATTCAAACGATAGGAATAATTATAATAACAATAGGCATCTGAATAATAATAATAATTATAATAATAATTTTAATAATAATAATAATTTTAATAATAATAATATTAATAATAATTTTAATAATAGGAATAACAGGATTTTTTATGATAGTAATAATAATAATAAAATTAATACTGACAATAAAGTTAGTAATAATAGAAGAATATCCTGCTTCATTTGTGGCCAGGCAGAACATATCAGTAAGGATTGCAGAGCACCACGTAGCCAAAATTCTGCTCGTCCACCTGCACCACCACGAGAAGCAAATTGGCAACGAACCGAATGTTTTTTGTGTAAAAATACAGGACACATTGCATCAAATTGTCCTTTCAAACCAAAAGAAAAACAACTCCATCTCGAATTACTACTATTAAAATGGAAACGATTTGTGAATGGTGCCAAGGAGAAGGACACACAGAGTTGACTTGTCCAGCTCGTCAACATTACCAAGCAAATCAGGGAAACGGAAGAGGGATTAATTAAACACCCAATTTTCATCCCCTAAACTTAAGGAAGTGGGTGTACCAATAAAAAATCGTTGGTACGAGCCCCTTGTAACTATGCCATTGGACATAGCTAACAGCGAACAAGTCAATTTATTAGTAGATACTGGGGCTCAAATAAGTTTATTGAAGAAAAAAAAATTAATGAAGATATTCCAATAATAAGAAATGAAAATACAATATTACAAACAATACATAATGAAAGTCAGACTATAGGTAAATGCTCAGGAACATTTTTAACACCGGAAAATATTAAATGCGAATTTCAAGTTGTGGACGACAACTGTCAATTAACAGCAGACGGAATTTTAGGTAACGACTTTCTAGCTGAACATTGTAACATATTAGGACCTGAAAAAAAGTTACCAACTACGCATAACAATAAAAAAGAATTTTTGATTTCTTTGAATAACATTTCGTTTAACGCTATTAATTCAGTTAATTTTAATGAGAGTAATAAAATTGGTGATGTTGAAAGAATTGAAACAAAAAAAAAGTAATGGAAATAAAATGAGTAATATTATACATAAAGTTGAAAATGAGAAAAATTGTAAGAAGAACAATTTTAATGAGAGTAATAAAAATTATGAATACATTGAAGAAATTGAAACAAAAAATAGTAATGGAAATAAAATAAGTTATATTATAGATGAAGTAGAAAATAGGAACATTAAGATTATTGAATATATGAAAAATAATAGTAACTTTGAAAATAAAAATCTTGACGAAGAAATTGAGAACGGTAGTATAGATTATAGTGGAGAAATCAACAATGAATTTCAAAATGGCACAATTATTACATCATTAAAAGGAAAAAGCGTTAATAATAAAAATATACAAGAAAATAGGATTTTAAATTCAAAGGAAACATTATATTTTGTAGAAAACGAAACGAAAACAACTAATAAAATATGCCAAGTCGTACCCAAAAATAAGATTTATATACCAGCTAAAACTGAAAAAATTGTTGAATTATTCGTAGAAGAGGAAGGAGATGTATTGTGTGTAGCAAAAAAATTCGACAATGGAATATTTTTAATATTTTTATAGTTTAAATACAGTAAGAAATGGAAAAATTTTGGTAGCAATGATAAATATTTCTACAGAGGATCAAATTATAGAAAATTTTAAGCCTGACGTTTACCCAATAAATCAATTCCAAGTTCGACCACTAGTAAATTGGAAGGAAACATTCAAAATTGAGAAAAGTAAAACGAATAGTCCAGAGGAGATGATTAGTTACATTAGATATTTGTTCAAACCTGTAAATACTGAAAATAGCGAGATAGAGCAGAAAATAAAAAAATTGAAAGAAACATTATGTGAGGAAAATTTGAATTGGGAGGAAAAGGATGCATTGAATCAAATTTGTGAAGAGAATTACGACATTTTTTATCTATCTTGAGAAAAACTAAGTCATGTTAGTGGTATTACACATTCAGTACCAGTTAAAACTGATACTAAACCAATAAATAGTAGGCAGTACCGGTTGGCAGAATGTCACAAAGAAGTGATAAATGACGAAATGAAAAAATTACTAGCAGAAGACATAATACAACCCAGTAAAAGTCCATGGAATTCTCCACTTCTGGCAGTACCAAAAAAGGCCGGACCAAATGGTGAAAAGCGACATAGAGTCGTAATAGATTTTCGTAAATTGAATGAAGTAACAATAGGTGATGCTTTTCCGCTACCCCGAATTGAAGAAATTTTAGATCAGTTAGGAGGATCAAAATATTTTACAACTTTGGATTTGGCCAGTGGCTATCACTAAGTCCTGATGGAACCAGCAGACCGAGAAAAAACCGCTTTTAGTACCGCATATGGACATTTCGAATTTAAGCGCACGCCGTTTGGACTAACCGGTGCTCCTGCGAATTTTCAAAGGGTGATGAATTGTGTGTTAACTTGGCTCCAAGGTTTCAAGTGTTTTGTGTATCTAGACGATATAGTGGTCTATGGAAAAAATTTATCAGATCATAATGAAAAATTAAAACTTGTATTTCAAAGATTACGAGAAAACAATTTGAAGTTGCAACCAGAAACATGTAAGTTTTTGAAAAAGGAAGTCATATATCTAGGACACAAAATTGCCTCTGAAGCGGTAAAACCAGATCCTGGTAAAACTAAATGTGTACAAGAATATCCAGTAACGCGTACCACGAAGGAGTTACAGTCATTTTTGGGTTTAGCAAATTATTATAGACCATGTATGCCTAATTTAGCAGAAACAGGTGCTATATTATACAAAATGGCCACCAAAACTCAAACTTTCAAATGGACCAATGAACACCAAAAAGCATTTGAAAGAGTGAAACAACTTCTAGTGAATCCTCCATTATTATCATATCCAGATTTTGCAAATGATTTCAATCTAACAACAGATGCTAGCAATCGGAGCAGTACTATCTCAAGGAATGAACACCGCAATCGGAGCAGTACTATCTCAAGGAATGATAGGGGAAGATAAGCCTATAGCTTATGCAAGCAGAGTATTGGGAAAAGCTGAAAAGAATTATGCAACCATCGAAAAAGAAATGCTAGCTATTTATTGGGCAGTAAAAATTTTAGATCATATTTACTGGGACGCAGATTCAAAGTTTATACTGACCACAACCCCCTTATTAGTGAGTATAATAAAAGAGATCCCGAAGGACGATTAAATAGATGGACGATTAGATTATCTGAATACAATTTTAATATCCATTATAAACCAGGTAAACTCAACAGTAACGCAGACGCACTTAGTAGAATTCCCGAACAAGATACAAACGTAGAGAAAATAAATGAGACAAAAAATGAAAAAATACATGGAATAAATGTTATGACTAGAAATCACACTAAAAAACAAGAACAAGAAAAAATCAACGCTGATAATGAAACTGGTCACGAAGAAAGCGAGGATGAAAATGAAGAGAATTCTACTAATCCAACTGAAAGTGCAAAAGCTAAAATAGAACTAATCGATAAATCAGAAATAGTAGATACAATAAAATATTACCACAACTCACCACTTGGGGGACACATAGGGATTGCAAAAACTTATACACGATTAAAAAGACATTATTATTGGAAAAATATGCTAACATCTATTAGAAGGTATATGGAAGGTTGTCCTAATTTTCAGAGAGCAAAAAGAGGAAGAGTAACAAAAATTTATATGGCCATTACTGCTACTGCCGTACGACCATTCGATAAAGTTTATCTGGATATCGTTGGACCATTTCCCATTACAAATAATGGAAAATTCTTAGTTTTCAAGACGACTTGACAAAAATATTAGATTGTGTTGCACTGCCAAATATGGAAGCCAAAACAGTGGCACAAGCGTTTTACAAACACATAATTTTCAAATATTCCATCATACCAAAACGACTAATTACAGATCAAGGTACAAATTTCACAAGTCAAATTTTTAAAGATTTATGTAAAACCTTAAAAATTCGTAAAATAGTAACAACAGCTTATCATCCTCAGTCTAATGGCTCACTGGAACGTCGCCACGGACCATTGGTAGAGTATCTAAAAATAATAACAGAAAAAAATATTCAATGTTGGGATCAATGGTTAGCAGAAGCCGTTTTTAGTTATAACCACACACCACATGAAGGCACAAAATACTCACCATTGCTCATATTATATGGTTTTTGTGACCCTTTACCTAATTCATTAAGGCGAAATGTGGATCCAGTTTATAACCATGACGACCTAAGCAAAAATGTCAAATTCAAGCTACAGATAGTTCATAAAGCAGCCCGTGAAAATCTGTTTTAAAAGCAAAATCAAAGCGAAAAAATATTACGATAAAAAAGCGAAATCAACAACGTATAAGATAGGGGATAACGTATTATTACTAAATCCCATCAAAGAAAATAAACTTAGTCTAACTTGGACAGGTCCTTATGAGGTTTTTGAATGTCCAAATGAATTCAATACTATAATAAGAATAAAAAATAAATTACGGAAGGTTCATAACAATCGTTTAAAATTATGGCATAATTCCAATTAAAAAAAAATTAAATAAAATTACTATAATAAATATAAAAAATAAATTACAAAAGGTTGATAATAATAGTTTAAAATTATAATTCAACTTAAATAAAAATTGAATAAAATTAAATAAAAATTAAATTTTTTTTTTTAAATAAAACTTAAATAAAAACTCAATAAAATTAAATAAAAATTAAATATTTTTTTTTTAGAAAATTAAATACAATTTTTTTTAACTAGATTACGGTCATATAATTGATTTTTTTTAAAAAAAATATTAGATTAGTATAAACCATAAAAAAAAAGAAATAAACACTACGTATTTATATATATTTTTTTTTGGTTTCAGAAACAATGATGCTAAAAATAATAATTTTTGCTATAATAACCCAAGTTTCGACAACGCCATTAGAAATAGTGCAAATTAAAAATACGGAAGTAATCTTCGAGAAATTAGGCGTTACGTTAGAATATAAGGACGAAATTACAATATATTCCAAAATCATCATAAGTAGTGAAGAGGAAATAGGGGATTTTATATTTACATTAGAAAATAAATTAAATAATACATGTAAAACAGTTGCTAATCATAAGAATAGTCGTTGTAAGTTATGGGGAAACGAGATAAGCTTCTGGAAGACAAGAATTACTAAAATTGTACAAGGACTAAATCATTATTTTAGACGACAAAAAAGAGGAGCAATAGACATAATAGGTTCGCTCTCCAAAGGACTGTTTGGAATTTGGACCAGAATGACTCTGACCGAATTTATAAAACATTGGACAAATTACAGAGACGGTGGTGTAATTATTGAATTAATAGACAAAAAAACAGCAGTAGTAGCAGCAAATTTTGAAATTGTAAAAATGATAACTGTCAATTTAACTGAGCAGGCATTACAATTAGAAAATAAATTAGATAAACTAAGCTCGTCGGTACAGAATAATTTAGCAGTAATCAGAACAGAAAACATTGAACTTTGGTCGGAGGTAGAAGTAAATCGTTTTGTATTTTTTGCTTTAGCAGAATTAGAACGATTATACGATTACCTATTGGAACAGGAAACGTTAATTGCCACATTACAACAACATAGAATACATCCATTACTAATAGACTCAAATTACTTAACAACCTTAATAAAAAATCTTACCAATGGTATAGGACACGAAATGTTATATTCTGCTGAAATAATTAATCAACTGGCAAAAGTAAATATCGAGTACGATAATGGAGATCTTGGTGTGCGAATACAAATACAAATTTTACAAAAGGATGAATATACATTATACAAAATATATCCAATTCCTAGATTACATGACAGAAATTTAATAATAATGATACCAGAATGGGATTATATGGCTAATAGTTCGGCCGGACATTTTGTACACTATACAAATGAAGAATTCAATTCAGCTTGTAAAGAAATTAGTACAAAAAATAATAATAATTTGCGTATTTGTAAACAAACTCAACCAAAAATTATAGAATTAACACCACCCCAATGTTTAATAACTCATTTTCTGGAAGAACGATCAAATAAGGTTGATCATTTGTGTCATTATCGGACTATAACAGAAATGAGAAATAATATTTCACCAATAAAAACCCAAAACACCTGGTTGTTTCCGCACAAAAAAACATTAGTTGTACTTTGTGCTACACAAGTACATAAAGCAGTGTTAGAAAAGACTGGTATATTGACTCTCAAGGAAAAGTGCGCTTTCTTATTAGGCCACTTAGAATTACCTTTTAAAAATACAAAGGAACAGGTAATCAATAATGAAGACCCATTTCATTTTTCAAAATGGAGTGGCCTTCAAATCGATGAAAATAGAACCTGGACGAATTTCACAAAATTATCAGTAACAAAAAGTGCAATTAAATTAATAAATCCGGAGCCTTTAAGTAAAGAATTTTATAAAAGACGACAATCGTTAGCTGAAATTTCAGAAGAAATTAAAAAAGCAAAGCAAAATTAAGCCGATTTAAGCACATATCAACTGTTAACCACATCTAATTCAGCAGGATTAATATTCATAGTAGTGATATTAATAATTTATGCAATATTAAAAACATATAAGAAATTGCAGCCAAAAGTGAAAAAACCTAAAAAATTAGAAAATATAAACGACCAAGACTAGAAATTTCAGCACCTAAAATCAAAAAACATACCATTAATATAGAAACAACAAGGGCTCGTTTAGAACCACCATCCGAGCAACCACCGTCACCATTAAAAAAGAAAAAGTCTACGAAAAAATCTAAAGAACAATTGAATTCTACTTACATGGACGAATACGTAACACCAGAAGTGTTATCTTTTAGAGAATAAAACATCATTGTTTTAGGTCTTACGATTCTTATTAGTAATACATTGTCAAAATTTTAGCTCAAACTAAATTAATATAAAAAAAAAGAAAATTAGTGTAAAACTAAATTTTAAAATTAAAAATGAAATAGTATATATAGAGGATAAATTTGGTTTGAAAAAGGGAGGGAAGTAAGAATATAATAACTTCAATAGTAGGGTAAATAGGGTACATAAGTAGGGTAAGATGTATTTTTTTTAATATAATAAACAAACACTTTAAATGATTACAACATAAAACGAAAGGTGTAAAATAAAGAAGAAGGAATTGATGTGAAAAGAATTGATAAAGATATAAGAGTAAAGAAAATTGAATAAGGAAAATGTTTAAATGAAATTATATAAAAAATTGAGAAAAAATATATATAAAAAAAAATAAAGTAAAAAAAAATTTTAATTATATTAAAATATCCTTGGGCAATCTAATTAAATATGATACATATTATTAATTTCTATTAAAGTAAAATATTCCTAAATTATAAATTTGTTAAATATCAAAAAATAAAATAATAATTAAGTATATAAAGTTTAAAACAATTAAGTAGTAAGGTTAAACTTAGTTTTTTTTGCAAATGTTAAAATAAGAAATAAGTTATTTGTAAAAAATTTGAAAATGTTTTACTACAATAAAATAAAATAAAAAAATTAGCAGCCGAGCCTATTCCTTTAGGGAAAGGTTAATGTCTCAACCAAGTAGTTGAGAGTGAGTAATTCGGTTTTTTAATAAATTCTAAATTTAGTTTAAAAACTTTGTAATAATTAGTAAATCAAATCAAAACATTTTTATTATTAAAATTATAAAAATTGTTAATATTTAAATTTAAAATTTTATAAAATAATTGTTAAGACAGTAGAAATAAAAATATTAAAAAAAAAAAAATTTGTAAACAATGAGTAGCAATTTTCAAATAATTATAATGTAATTTTTATCGCGGAAAAGGGAGGTGTTGTGCAACAGACTTTGTTATTGTTTACAAATATTCACTGATAAAATTGTATAGTAAAACTGACCTTCACAACGTTGTTTTTAATATTCATTCATATATTTACAAATAGTAACCATAAAATAATAAATATATTAAACTGTCGCATCAGCAAATAGTTGCATGCACATAAAATACTATGCGCAAATGTAAACAATGAAAATGTAAACAATGAAATAATAATAATAAATGAAATGTATATGAATATATTTATGATTCATATATAAAAGTAAAAATATTAAACAACGTTGTGCAGGATCAGCGTTTTTAATCCATATTGATATGAAACAATAACAAAGTATACCTGGTTGCACAATATCGCTAATTAATAAAATCAATTATTATTAAAATTGATTTAAAAATAGCATAATCGGCAAAAAATTAGTATATAAGTTGTGGAAAATTGGTATTCCAAATTAATTGAAATCAAACAACCAGAATAAATAATACCAAAGGTATTATTAGTAGACTAGTAAAAAAGTATTACTAGTAGGTTAAATTCAATAAAGAAATAATAAAACAAATACGGCGTTTTATTTTAAAGAAGACGAGGCCACTAAAGGTAAATATAATTACCTTAATAGGGAACACAACAACATAATAGGGAACACAACACTGAAATATCACAAACATGTCGCAACCCGTCTACGCTTACAGAATTTTGCACGTAATGTAAATTTTGTGTGACGGCGTCATTTTCAAAACCAGGGAGTAATGCTATTTTTTCTTTTATTTCAGTGACATGACAATTTTCTCTAAACATTATTTGATGCAATTCATGTACAGATGCCATATTATTAATTTTTGTTAATATGAAACGATTATGACAGTTCCAGAAATTGGTAGCCATCTTGTCTTCTAAAAAAAATAAACTTTAATTTTTATACATTTCCAAGCACGAATTTAAATCTGTATCGAAGGACCACAATGTTAATTTGGTTTATTTAACCTCATTAACATGAATAATAAAAGCCAGATTTGCTTTTTAATAATTATAAAATTTCCTATAATTAAAACTATTTTCACTTCTACAAAATTAAAACTGTTCCTCTTTATTAAAAAAACAACGACGACTCCTCTTTTTTCTAATTCAAAAACTACAAAAATCAAAATCTTTTAAAATTGGTATTGCCAGTATAATAAAATAAAATAAAATATAATGTTTCAGGTAGATGTCGCTTCGGTAGTTACAATAACTAACTTTATAATGAATAATTGTTGTAAATATAATTTGATAAAAATATGTATATTCGTAATTAAATATAAATTAGCATTTATTAAAAATTTTTGCACGACTTTAAAATTCGATGGACACTATCGGTCATTTAAAGGTTAATAGCCTCTACAAACTGGGCGCCTATAACACCTTTATATCACATCTATAACATGTTATGAAAAACGCATTCAGACTGAAAATACTTGATATATTTTGACGTTTATAATTTCTGAAAAAAATTAATTTTATTCAAAGAGCAAATATATGCAAAAAATAAATATAGTAATTAACTAATTATGCTGCCCATAGACAATACAACTTGGTCTTCCAACTTGTTCTTCAACCATCAAAATGGTTGAAAAAATTGTGAAGTTGAATCGTCTGTAGGGCAGTTGTCCAACCATTTTGATGGTTGAAGAACAAGTTGAAAAATTATCAAAAAATTTTGATTTTTGTGGGCGGAGCCTATGGTTGTCGGTTGAAGTTGAATTGTGTGTGGGGCCGTTGAACAACCAAAGTGACGTTACTTCACTTTTTATGTCAGAAACACATGTTTATGCGAAATAAATATTATTTTTATGTAGAAACAAAATAATTAAACCAAATTATTATTCTGTATAGTGTTTGCTGTCATTACCACGTTTAATTTGAGTATTAATTTATTATATTATTAATTTATAATATTATTGATATACATAATATCAATATAAAAAAACGGGTAAGTCTACAAATTATTAATATAATATAATTTTAATAGAATTATTATAATTTTATGTAGGAGCACATAATTGGATTGGACTAAATTACATCACATTAAATGAGTGTCGTTAATAATGATAGTTGGAGAGAATTTTTCGAAGAATTTCGAGATTGTCCGGAATTTTGGCAGATAAAAAGCAAAAGATACAGAAATAAAGACCTTAAAAATAAGGCATGGGCTAGATTACTACAAACGTATCTAAAAATAGACAGCGGTGCAACAATATCATCTTTAAAAAATAAAATCACAAACATTAGATCGTGTTACCGGCGTGAACTAAAAAAAAAAGAACAAAGCAAAAAATCTGGTGCTGGAGCAGATGACATTTATTTACCATCTTTATGATATTTTGATACGCTGTTTTTTTTAAAGGATAATGAAATTTCCATTTCCGGAACATCAACTATGGATTCTGATGATAACATTGAAGAAATTGAAGTACATATATATAAACGTTTTCCATTTTTTATAATATTAAATATAATAATAATATTAAATTTCAGTTTCATGATTAAACAGCAAAAAAAAAATGTTCCAATCACAAAATGAGCGGTTCAATAAAAGAAGAATTTTTAGAAACTGCCGTGGAACATTTAAAAGTTATTAACAAAACTAAGGTTGAAGCAGAAATTTTTGCAGTCATGGGTTTTATCCTATCGTAAACTTTCTGAATCGCAAAAAATTTTTGCAAAAAAAGCCATAGACGAAATTTTTATTTTAGGACAATTCAACCAATTGTCATTAAATGTTGTGTCTACGTCTCCATCGGTGTGCAACTTTAGTAATTCGCCGTTTATGTCGTCAAGATCATCAACGCCACTCACACCTTCACCAACTCCATACACTCGATCAAAAGATGTAATTTTAGATTTAACTAAAAATAAAGATAACCATAACACCATAGTTTACAATTCGCTTCAAGATCTTCTTGATGATACTCAGTATTCGTAATCGTAAAAATATCAAACAATTTTCGTAATTACTAAAAATATCAAACAATATTCGTAAATTTGATCAATATTCATGTCGTAAAAATAAATTTAATATGAATTAAAAAACAAAAAACAATTTTTTTTGTTATTCACCTGTAAAATAAAATTTAATATCAATTAAAAAAAAAACAAATAATTTGTGCTCTTTTTTATATATTTCTTTCAATTTGAATTTCGTAAGTGGTTTTCCAGGTTCTGGTACTACCTCAATAATATCATATATCATAATCTATTATAATAGTCAACAATTACATAATTAGCATCAGTGTTTTAAATTATATTTAAAAGAAATCTTTATATCATACGAAATTTCCATTGCCAGCATTGTGTACGAGATATAGCAATTTTAAAACTGGCATAGAATAAATTTCTAAATTTCCATTATCTTTAGTTGCAAATAAGCAAAATGAAGGTTTAATTGGTTGATAAAAACGTCTCCACCATTTCGAATTTTTACTTTTAGATCAAAATGCCATGTCAACCATCTGAAATTGTAAAAAATATGTAAATTACAATTCATTATTGTAAAGGTTTGTAATTTGTTTAAATATATTAAAAATTAAGGTATAAGAAATTCGATAATTTAACTTACACTATTCATTTTAAAAGCACTTCCGCTTTCACCATAAAGTAAATTTTCCTCATCTTCGATTTTCATATTTGGTTCAGCTTTTATATATGTTAATTTACTAATTCCATAGCCACTGCTTGAACTCATTGTTGATGTTGACAGATCATCATATTTGGTTGTAAAAATACCTGAGGTACTTTGTAATAATCGTATATTTCGTGTTGTCACTTGTACAATGAATCTATTATTACCTCAATTATCAACATATATTGTTGGTTGATTATTACAAAATCCAGTATTTTCAAGTACATTTATTTCTTTGCCAGTTTGAAGTACTAAAGTTTGAGTTTTTTCACAATCATAAAATTATGCTGAGTTTAGGATTTAGTTGTAGCAAAACAAAAAATAATCTAATTAATAATTCTATTTAAAATAAATCAACCTTTGGTAAGCATTGTGTTTAATTAATAATAATATTTTATTATATTAAAATTTTTTTTCGGTTTTTGTTTATATCTTGAAAAATCAGTGGAAGTGACCTGTTATTTGATGCAATAAATGGTTTGATAATAATTTTTTTGATAATAAATGTTTGATAATGATAATAAATTGTTGTAATTTGGTCGTGATTGATGATGGTGTTTTTTGTAATAAATATAATTTTATACATTATTAACTGAAATAGAAAAATTAAATGATTTTTTATAAAAATACTTAAAATATATTTGTTTAACATATATAAATGTTGTTTAAAAATTATACTTTTTTTACCATTTAAAGAATTTAGAACTACAGAAAAATTAGTTCGAATTTCTTTTGCCTGTATTGAAGAATTTCTTGAAGTTGATGCTTGCAGTTCTATTAATGTATCCTGGTATTGCGAGCTTCCTGATTGTGGTTGCGAGCTTCTAGATGTGTCTGAATACAAAATACCTCTTCTTTTTTTAAGGAAATTATGTAAATAACAACAAGCAAGAACTATTTTTGTAGTTTTTTCTGGGCAAACAGCTATTGTGGTTAATAATACTCTAAACCTAGCTGCCAAAATACCAAAAGCATTTTCGACTTTCACTCTTGATGAACTGAGTGTCTTATTAAATATTTCCTGTTGTGCTAATAAATTGGTACTATTAAATGGCTTCATAAAATCGTCCCTCAAAGCGAACGCATCATCACCTACAAACACGTATGGTAACTCTATTCCAGTAGGATAAATAACTTCAGATTGAGGGATGTTCAATTCTTTATTTTGAAGTTTTTGGAAAAACTTTGTATTACCAAATACACCACCATCAGATATTCTACCATTTGTACCAATATCTACCATAATAAATTCGCTATCTCCGTTAACAACAGCCATCAACACAACACTGAAGGTTTTTTTATAATTGAAATAATACGAGCCTGATTTCGCTGGTTTTTTTATAACGATGTGCTTGCCATCAACGGCGCCTAGACAATGTGGAAATCCACTTTTGCATTGAAATTTTTCAGCTACTTCTCTCCACTCACCGGGATTACTTGGAAGCTGAGAGAGTATTATTAGTTATAGATAAATTGTTATAATTTTTGAAAGGCTTACCTTTATATAATTCTTCAAAACCTTAGAAATTGCTACGCATGTTTCTATGACAATTATTCCAATAGATTGGGCAGAAACAGCGTTTGAACATTTTAAATCTTCAAAAGAATTACCGGTGGCCAAAAAAAGTGATACACAATCGTGATTCAACGGTTATTGCATCACGCATAAAAGTATCTTTTTTAATGATATATGGCTTGACTTTTTGCAAAATATATTGAAATGCATCATCATCCATGCGCATATAATTTTTAAAATCCTGCGGTTCATTTTCTTTCAATTCTTTCAATAGCCTCATGTTGGAAAACTCATTTTTATTTTGCAGCCATTTCTTCATCCATATTCTTCTGCGTTTCGGTAAATTTTCAACCTCATCTTCATCTTCACACAAAAGTTCAGATATTATAGCTAAACTACATATTAATCCACTGCTATCACTATTCGTACTCATACTTGTTAAAAACTTTTTAATTTTTCTACGACAAATAATATCTTAATAAAAGTAGAAGAAAATATTTATTAAAATAAAACACAGAGTTAGTTTTTATATGATTTAATATTGAATTTAATTATTTAATATCTATACAATTTTGTATTTAATTAGGTATTTACAAAGATATAAATTATTATTTTATGTTTTTTATTAACTTTTTTTCACAATATATAAAACAACAATATATTTTGACAAACGTGAAAGTCAAAGAAATATAAATTTGATGGTTGAACAAATGTTTGAGAAAAAGTTGAAATGTGTGTGGGGTGGTCTGTCAACAAGTTGGAAACCAAGTTGAAAACCAAGTTGAATAATCTATGGGCCGCTTTATACACATCGCCAGTATAACAGTGCGTTCCCATTGAATTTTACATATTTTTTTCGCATAATTTTTACAATCGCGTTCCCATTGAATTTTTATGAAAAAAATTATGAAAATTTTATGAAAAAGTTAAATTGATTTGAACTTTTTCTTTTTCTTATTTTTCGTCAAGTTTGTTTTTCATACAATCCTGTAAAACTAAAAACTAAAAATTTCAATGGGAACGCTAGGTAATAAATATAAACTCGACAGTTATTTTTCAAAGTTCAAATAAAATAATGAAAATAACAATAAATTGACAATTTCTGTCTAGGGTTGCTAAAATTCCTGAAAATATTACCGATAACATCGAAATATTACAAAAGTATCGAAATTTTATTATGTCAATCCCTCAAAAATTAGGTGTTATACGCTTTATCATGTTATAGAGGTAATATAGATTGACACATTTTTTATATGGAAATATTAGTCTATAACATGTATATATCATGTTATAGCTCTATATCATGTTATAGTTCTATATCATGTTATAGGCGCCCAGTTTGTAGAGGCTATAAGCTAAAAAAATCTAAATACCATAATTTTATATTAATTATCAAATATCGAATGTAAAAGTAACTAAAATAATATTGAAATATCAATAATAAAAAAATTAAAAATATTTTAAATTTTTCATTTTGAATAAAAAAAATGCCGCGCAGCCGAACTACTGATCAGTAGTTTTATAATCATGGGCTTTTTTTAAATTATCTACTGTAAATGCATATTTTGAGTATTATGTTGCACCCTCTAGTGGCAGAAACTGAAAATATAACAACTGTAATTTTATACTACTACATACTAATTTTATACTACTACATACTAATGCGACATTAAACATAATTTTTGGGGTTTATTGACTATTGGAAATCGCATTTTAAAAATTAATATTTTATATATTTTAGTATGCAGCGCCTCTAGCGGTATAAATTTGAAATACGGTTACTGAAATCGTATTCTACTCTTAAATACCTTTCCAATGAGTGGTCAAACTTCATTTTTGGTGCACATTTACTATATTAAATTACAAGTTTTTACTTGTATTTTACTGCCCTCTAGCGGCAAAAAATCAGGCTATAGGGTTTTCTGATTTGTTGTATTTTAGATTAGCTTACCTTCGCTTGCTCTCCCTTCATTTTTGGTAAAAATTCACCAAGTTAAAAAACCAGTTACCATTTTTAAAAAACATTATAATTATATGTTACGCCCTCTAGTAGCAGAAACTGAAATTATTACAACTGTGATTTAATACTACTACTTAGTACCTTTCATTTGCGACATTAAACCTAATTTTTGGGGCTTATTGACTATTGGAAATCACATTTAAAAACTAACATTTTATATATTTTAGTATTCAGCGCCTCCAGCGGTACATATTTGAAATTTGGATACTGAAATCATATTCTACTCTTAAATACCTTTCAAACTTTATTTTTGGTGCACATTTACTATATAAAATTACATTTTTATTCGGAAAAACATGTTTTGGAAAAATGCGAATAGCGCCGCCTAACGGCCGAATTTTAAAATTCTATCAATTACATCTGGTTCTCAATAAATCAAGCTTTCCATCGGTGGGTCTGTCATAAACTTGTGTGGACAGTAACTATGTGAAATAACTGCTTTTTATTGTTTACATCGGACAGACAGACGGACAGACGGACGGACAGAAAAGCATAAGGGATTTTTTTTTTAAAAAAAGCCCTAAAAATAACGACGATAAATAAATTTATTTCATAATCCAGTCCGGTTTTTTGGAGCGTAGTCCAAAAATTGGTCACGGCACCAATGTTGGGTCACGGCACCAATGTTGTGACTCTATTTTGTTGTTTATTTATTTTACCTTTATTTTATCCTGGTTTTGGCCTGATCGTCTTCTTATTTTTCTTTTATGATTTTACTTCTTCAATATAATAAACCAATTAATGTTTAACGTTTAAAATAAAACAATTAATGTTTAACGTTTTAAAATAAAACAATTAATGTTTAACGTTTTAAGAGTTCTTTATTTAGTTCGTTTACCGTAGGCTAAACCTGTTCAGCATAAGACTTCAATATTTGAACTCTCCGAAATACCAATTTTCAGCCGTTTATATATTCTAATATTGCTTCTTCAGCAATATTAGAATATTTCAATAAATATAATTAATTAATATTTCTTATTAATTAAAGGTAAAATTGTGCAACAACAGTTCATACATTAATTATGTTGCTATTGCCCATTGTGCTGGTAACGCATTATACTTTATTATTATTATTAGGAAAGCTTATGTGCTTTCGTTTATTTACTTTAGGTTTATTTACCTTTTATTTATGGTTTGTTCTACATTTTATACATAATAACTTAAATGTGTCATTATGGTTTGTATTATTTGTAAACAATAATATTTATAATACGATGACGTATTTTATTATTGTTTTTGTTTTCATTATTTATTACAATGCGCTATCGACACAATGACGACATAAATGCATGAAATGTTGTCACACAACAATAATATCTTCCTTTACTATTTTCTACTACTTTAATTCACTACTATTTTCACTTAATAACTTCTTAGCTTCTTTAATAACTTCCTCTTTATTTTCTATTACTTCCGTAACTCCTACTACGTCATTTACAATGGTCGCCTGATGCTTATTTTCTTTATTTACCTGAAAACCTTCCAGTACTTTATCATAAATTTCTCGTAATTGTTGTATCTTTACCGCGTTTAATTGATTTGAATCTTTAATGCAATGCATATTTAACTTTTCATTTTTTGTTTGTGAAAATGGTATATAAAATTCCGAATTATTTGTTTTTCTTTTTGGAAATTGTAATTGTTTTTGTCCTAAAATATTACAATTAGGGAGCAAAAAATTGTTCCCTAAAATACTTGGTAATCTCATTTAAAATTTAAACTTGGAAATCTCATTTAAAATTTTGCCTTATTAAAAATTTTCCTCACAGGAACCTAAAGTGGAACTCACATTATTTATTGAACTTATTTGTATTCTATTATCTTACATATTTGTGTTCCTTTTTTCAACGTTGAGTTTTTTATTAAACTAACTTGAGCTCCTGTGTCTACTAATAACTTTACTTTGTCGTGTTTGGAAATATCTAAAGCCAATTGAACTACTGGCTCCTGTAAGGTGGTTATTGTGCCCTTCATATGGAATGAGCTGGGCTTTTTTAGTTCACTCCATTCTCGTTTCCCGAAACTAACGCCATTCGAGATTCGTAAGATAGACGAGCTTCACAATTTAATATTTTTTGACCTTCCCTTGCACACCAGTCGCAAGTGGTTTCCGTGTTGGTTAATGTAAGGACTCTTTGTGGGCTTGCGCCGTTATTCCCTGTGCGTGATCTTAAATAATTAGCGGATTCGTGTCCATTAATTCCGCAGTTTGTGCAACGTTTTACTTCATTATTTGAATTTGGTCTAATTTGGCATTGTGCAATCTCTACTGATGTGGCTTTGTTTTCCACATTTCAAACATTTAATAAGGGGATATGTATTGGGTCCCCTGTTAGCAACATTGGTTCCTATTATTATTATGATTTTTATTATCATTATCTAGGGTAATTATTCCCGTTAAACATATTATGATTGCCGCCATTATTATTGTTCCAATCTGTTAGGGGTCTTATTGTAATTATTGAACGGGGTCTTATTGTAATTGTTAAGAAATGATTTATTATAGTTGTTGTTGTTATTTTGATTTCTACTCCCCGCGTTGAAATTATTGCGCACGTTATTATTTTTTGTTGGTTGTTCCTAAAGTTACTACTATTGCTAATATTTCTATAATTATTCCCATTACCAAAATTGTGTTTGTTGGGCTTTTCCGCTTGAACCCATTTTCGTTAAACTTTTTCATCATTGTTGTTATTAAAGTCAGCATTTGGTCTCCTGCAACTGCTTGACTGGTATTTGTAGTATTAGCACTTCCAATAACCCTTAGATTGCGTGTTTCGCCCATAGACTGGCGCGCTGCTCCAATAGCCACCCTTACATTTTCGGGGTTTTTAAATAAGAGGTATTGTTTTAAATCTGCGCAGACAACCTAAAAACACCCTTTTAGCTGTGATCTCCATTTCGTTAATTAAAGCTATACCTTCGGTAAGGTATCGCTCGTAGTTTTTATATGCCGTCAATTTTTCCGACACTCGCTTTCGATAAATCTGTTTCTTAAAATCTCCTTATACTGATCCAAATTTTCCACAGTATCGTATCTGAAAAGGGCTGCGCCTGTGAGTTTGCTCATAATCAGTATTCTAAGTAAAATTCACCTTTGCTCCTCCCTTGTTAAATCGTATGCCTGTTTTGCTAGTTCTAAGAAATTGTTCAACTCGTTTTCTATGTCCAAACCTACACCGGAGAAGGTTGGAACCTGTACCTGAAAACTCTCTATAACCTTTTCAACCGGTAGGAGCGTTGGTTCAATATGATAAGAGTTGTCGTTAGTAAAATTTTATGCGTTGTATTCTTGTTGTTCAGGTAATTGACGTGGTATTGGAGGCGGAATAGGGGTCGTATTTAAACCTGACTGTGCTGGTCTATTCATCGTTCTGTTACTAAAAAATTGGGGGTCGTTTATGTTATTCATTTTAGGTATGTTTTTTGTATTGCAGCTTTTCCTTTCTTTTTTCGGGATTCTTATTGGATCCCTCCTTTCACGTTTTTTCCTTATAGGTCCGATTCTATTATACTTTGCACCTGATCGAAGTGTTCTAAAACTTTGATTAATATTAGTAGGGTCCTTTTCTTCCAGAACTTGATGTAAAGAATCCGCGAAATTATTATTAATTAAAATCTCTAAATTTGGGCAAGTTCTTCAATTAGGGGGTCAATTTGTGGAATTATTTGCGGATTTTGAGCCTGAGTTTCTGTTGAATTGTCAAACTCCAGGCTTGTATTAATAAAAGAAAATGTCGATAATTTTAATAAAAGAAAATGTCGCCTTGAAAATTTTAATATAGCTTGGGCCAATCCTAAAAGTTCATTTTAATTTTTAAATAATTATTTTAACCCAAAATATTTTATTATACTCCTAAAAGTATGCAATGGTAAAAAAAATGTATAAAATATTTGTTAAAAAAATTTAAGTTAAGTAAGTTTATATAAATTCTTTTTTTAAGTTCATTGTGTTTTGCAATAATAAATTTAGCAGATTCATAGAAATTGTGGTCAAACACCTTTTTTTTACAAAAAAAAAAAAAAAACAAATTAATAATTTTCTTTACAACAAAAATGTTAGGAAATTATTTATATTAAAGAAAGAAAAATACACTAAATCAACGAACCCTAGTATTTTTGTAATTAAATTCAACACATATTGCCTTTAATTGTTTTTGTTACCTTATTTTTTTATACACTACTCTAATAAAAACTTTGGCAACAAAGAAAAAAAAACTTAATATAATTGCTGAAAACGCACAATTAGTATAATGCAACGAAAAAAAAAGAAATATATATATATATATATGGTCTACTTATTTATGTATAGTAAGAAAATAAACTTATATAATTGCACCATATGTATTAATGTGTGCTTTGTTAATATGCATTTTATAATATTTATCATAATTGTATATACTTGAAAAAATTTTGCAATAAAAAACAAATTAGGGTAACTGTTGGGAAAGGTTAGGAAATTTGTATAAAAAAGTTATATACAATTTGTATATGTCAATACAAATTTGTACGCAAATTTTGTTGGGTTAATTTTAAAAGAAAAATATGATTTTTTTTTATATTTATATATATAGGAATTTGATTTTTTTTGTATGACTTTTTTTTTAAATAAAATTTGAAAATTTTTTTTTGATAATTATTAACATTTAATTTGACAAAATAAATTGAATTTGTTTTTTTTTAAATTGATTTTTTTTTAAATTTGATTTTTTTTTTTAATGATAATAAGATTTGATTTTATAAATGATAATTAATTAAACAATCAATTTGAATTTTTAGAAATTTAATTGAATTTTTTTTTATGATTTTATGATTTATTTAAAAAATGTTCCATTTTTTTTTATTTTAAATAATAATTGCACTAATATTTTTTAGATTTTGAACTTACAGCTGATATAAAAATTTGTTTATCTGCTTCTTCTGCTGATTTGTTTTTTTTTGTTGTTTTTTACTGCTACTTCTGTTGGTTCTGTTTTTTTGTTGAATTTCCGCTCCGTTTATTACCACTGCTACTTAAGTCTTTTTTATTTTATTTATTTTCACTTTTGTTTAAATGTATTTTTTTTTTCACAAAAAAAAAAAATTTTTATTGTAATTCTTTGTATATCTATTTTTATTTTTAAAACCGAACGCTTTACCGCACACAAGTCTTTTTGGATAGGAAACGTATTTCCTATCCTGTCCGCAACGCCAATGTAGTGAAATTATGTTTCACTATATATATCTTCTTTTAATTCCAAAATAAAAACGCTGTTTAATATTTGATTAATATTTATAATTATTTTTTGTATTTATTTATTTTTAACGTTGAATTTATTTTAAAGTTCAATTATTAAGTATTGACAATTTTAATTCTTAATTTTGACAAATAGTTTAATTTACTTAATTGTTTATTATTTTTATTTTATGGATTTAAATCGAATTTCTCCATTAAAATTTTATACAATAAAATTTTAATTTAAACTTTATACAATACAATTGTATACAATAGCCCTTTTTTGTAGACGCGTATATTGTATTGCAAATTTTTACATTGAAAACAACAAAAATTTGACGGCAAAAAATGAGAATTACAGTAGTTATTTATATATTGCAAATTAATTGTAATTGATAAATAGTTAATAATATGACATGTAGATAGCTCTGTTGTCAAAATTTCGTTTCATTTCATTTCATTTAATTTATTTCAAATACATTGGATAAAAAAGGCATAGCCTATGTTTTTTTTTACATTAAAAAATGGCAATTTATTAAAGAAAAAAAGCAAGTTTTGTATTTTTTAATTATATTTAACGATTTTTTTATACGTTTATAAAACTCAAAGTTAATGTGATTAAAAAAAAATTGTCAGCTGATAAATTCAGTTGTGATTGAAATAAAAAAATTGTCACCTCCTATTCAGTGAATCGTTTTTTTGCAAAAATTTTGCAATACAATATACCCATCTACAAAAAAACAGGGCTATTATTAAAATTTTAATTTAACTTTTAGTTTAACTTTAACTAAAACTTTGAATTTTAAATATACTTTAAATATTATTGATGGTGTCTAAAATACACCCAAATTAGACTTCACTGTCTAATAATTTAATTGGTGGCTTCTTGAAATTCCAAAGTAAAAACAAAGTATAGCAGTGCTGTTTGTGCGCGCGGCCCTTTGGTCGCAAAGAGCACCTACTTTACCATTACCATCATTTGCATCCGGGGGTCGCACTGCTCCTCAAACTACACAAAAGGAGGAAATACAGGAAGTATTATCGCGATCTCGAATAGGTTTGTATTATTTGTTTTTTATTTTATTTTAATCCCCTAATTTTATTTTACCCCCTTTTTTTCAGAAGTCAACTTTATATATATATATATATATTTTTCATATCAGTCTCAATTGAGCAATTGAAGTAATTGCATTATCAATAACTAAAGTGCTATTATTTTCGTTATAATTTATATACAAAAATTTATTGAAATTATTAAAATCTAAGTATAATTAATTATTAGCTGAAGCTGATAATTGATTATGTCGGATAACTCTTTAAATAAAAATGAAAATGAAAAAAAAAATTTAAAAGATTTCGTGGAAAATGATTCTAATAAACTTGTTGATTCTTTAAAAGATGTGTTCCAAATTGTGAAAGTGAAAGATAGTAAACTTTTGATTAAAAGAAAAAAACCGGTATAATGAGCAATAAAAAAAATAAGAATGATCTTTTAGAAGAAAATAAAAACTTAAAAAAAGAACTATTATGCCTAAAAAAAAAATTGTTAAAAATAAAATAAAATTAAAGATACAATTAATAAATAAATTAGTGATAATGAGGATTTTCATAATCAATTCGATTTACTCGATGATGAGAATACGGACGCGCAAAATGAAACAGATGGAGAACTTGAAGATGAAAACAAAAGCGCTAATAATTCCAATCAATCGAATGATCAACGAAATTTATTATTAGAAAATGAATTTATACAACAAATTAAAAGAAAAATATTGAAAAAAAAAATATACAAAAAGAGGGTAATAATACAGGTACATAAACAACAGTCAAACCACACAATTAACAATTAACAAAAATACTAAAATTACGGAAAACCAAACAATAAGTGTTACCAATGAAAATAATGAAAAAAATACAAGAAAAACGAAACTACCACCGATAATCACTATAGACCAAGATCGAAATGATCTTGTAAAAATAATAACTAACAATTTACAAATTAATAAAAATGCTTTTTATATCAAAAAATTAATGAAAACAAACATGCAATTTACTTAAATAACTTAGAAAATAATAATCAAACTAAAAAAGCCTTAGACGCTATTGAAGCGAATTATTATTCATATACACCATTCAATGAAAAATATAAAACATTAGTCCTAAAAGCTTTACATGCCAACGAAGACCCTGAAAATCTATTATGCCTATTAAATGAATTAAATCTAAACAATGTTAAGTTTAACAAAGTTATAAGGTTAACAACCAAAAAATCTAGGGAAGTAAACAAGAAGTTGCCAATATTTTTAGTACAAATTTCTCCGGAATCAAATATATCTGAACTTTATCAAATAAAATATTTAAACAACCAATTAATAAGTTGGGAAAAATTATACAAAAATAACTTTTTGCAGTGTAAACGCTGCCAAAGATTAGCCGCTCCAAATTGCAGAATGAATTATCGCTGTGTTAAATGTGAATTAAACCATAATCCGGATGAATGTCCTATTACTATAACTGAAACTAGCAAAAATGAGCTATATTGTGTACTCTGTAAAAAACGAGGACATCCAGCTTCTTATAGAGGATATGAACAACACATCAAACTTAAAGAAACATTAAATAAAAAGAAAATCTGGTTAAGAGAAAAAAGTCATACAAAAAAAAAATACACCAAATTACAATAATTTTACATCACCAAACAAAACATTTGCTGATCTATTTTTTACATAATAACCACTGAAGATACAAATAATAATGTTAATTTAAGCGAACTAAAGTCCTCGCTAAAATCAATTCTAATCCAACTAAATGAAATTAACAAAACGGTGAAAGATAACTCAATGAGAATTGACTTTCTATTCGAAAATTTAGTTAATAATGTCTAGTGCAAACCATATGTCTATTAATAATATTAAAATTATTACAATTAATGTAAATTCCATCATTTCAATTCAAAAACAAAGTTTTCTGAATAATTTTATTTTAGAACACAAGCCAGATATAGTATTGCTCGGAGAAACAAAACTGAACCCTAAACATAAAATTAAATTTGATAATTATGATTTAATAAGAAATGACAGACCATTTTCAATACGGGGTGGAGGAACCGCTATACTAATTAAAAAAAATATGCATTTACAGTAGATAATTTAAAAAAAGCCCATGATTATAAAACTACTGATCAGTAGTTCGGCTGCTCGGCATTTTTTCTCTTCTTCTCGCCGCCTCTAGTTTTGGTTGGTTTTGGTTCTATTAATTTTGGTGGTGTTGTTGTTGTTGCTTTTTGCCTTTTTCGATATTCTTCGATCGAAATTGGCTTAGGTCCAGCTGTTGGTGATTCTTTAATTTTTTCTTCTAACTCCTTTAACGTCTTTGAAGACATTTACTTTATTTTATTTATTTTTCTTTTAAATAAACAGATAGTGAGACCTAAGCCTGTTCACTATGCCTCATGCAAACTGCAAGTAGACGTATCTGTTTATGAATAAAAAAAAGAAAAAAGGAAATTCAAATATAAACATTCTTTGAGCCACCTGCCGTAAAATAGTTTAACTACAACACCCAACACGATATCTACGCGTCAGTCCCAACATCAGCGGAAGTGGCCTGTGTGTTTTCCATGGGAGAGAATGTATCTTGACAGGCATGCGCGTTGGTATATAAGTCGGGCTGACGTTGGTATAAACGTTCTCAATGGGTTAGTAAAAAACAATTAAGGGCCTGTCCGAAATAGATTAAATTTTAAAGTAAAAAAAAATCCTCATGGAGTGAAAAGCAAATGTAACTCTGGTTGTTTTTTTTATAATTTGGCTGTCCGAAATGTTATAAAATTAAAAAACTTTAAATTTTAACAGATGATAATAAATAAAAAAATTTATAATTTAAAAAATTATGAACACATTCCTATAGTTAGGTTATATTGAAATTAAAATTACATGTCAACATTTATGAAGAGTTTGTAGAGCGATATATTTCGACGCCTAGTTGGGGTAAATATAAAATCCAAAATTTATGATTTGCTTGTCAAAATTTAGAATTTAAACTGGTTTTAAACTATTTCGGACAGGCCTTAATTCGCAAAATAGATTAAATTTTGATTCGCGAAATAGATTCAAATTTGATTCGCAAAATATATTCAATTTTGATTCGCAAAATAGATTCAATTTTGATTCACAAAATAGATTCAATTTTGATACAAGCTGAAAATTCTGCAGAAAAATTTCTTATACAATAAAAACACATATTGAGTGTTTTCTTTTATTCATTCTGTGGAAGGAATAGAATATTGATGACGTCATGCCAGAATAAACCAAACGCACTCGATTAAAAGAATGAAAAAGGAATAAATGGAATATTTTTTGTCATACGTAAAATTAAATATTTTCTTTTATTTACATAATTATATATGCTAGAATGAATTTAATTTATTATAGTTTTAAAGGATATTTCTTATTATTATAGTCATGTTAAAATTATAAGAAATTGGAATAAAGAATATTCCTTTTATTCTACCTTTCTACTTAGTACGAAAAAATTGTATTCGGAATATTCCGAAGAAATAAAAGAACACGGAAGGGAAGGAATATAATAAATAGAATGAATAAAAGAACGTTTTTTGACATTTTAGGCGCGTTCGGAATATTCGGAATGAATAAAAGAAAACACTCATTAGCTTTGTTCAATGATTTTTCAGATCAGCACACTTATGCACAGAAAATATCAGAAAATTACACAACAACAATTAATTTAAATGTGAGACCATTTCGAACAACTTTGCACAACAACTCTCATTAAACACTATGTTCTAAATTGTACTTTTTTAATTTTAATTGAGGAGTTTATTTGTAAACAAAAAAAAAGTAAAATTGCAAATGGTCTGAAATACATAAAAATTTTAAAATTACAAATGGTTGAAAATAGAAATTGTAAACTTTTTATTTTTTTAAATATATTTTGGTAGACAGAATTTATTTATTTTGGGTTTTTTATTTAAAAAATAAAATTAAATATTTTAATTATTTAAAAAAAGTCCTATTATTATTAGATATTTTAAAATTTACTTTTATTTTGATAGGTATATAATTTTATTCTATAAATAAAAATAATAAATAGTAATAATAAATAAAAGTTAAGTTAAGTTAAGTTTAAGTACGGGTCGGCAGAGTACTGCCTGGTCGCTGTAGCCATAGATTGATTGTAACTACCCTCGTTGGTTACTCGTTTGACAGTCCAGTACTGGCAATGAAGTTCTACAGACTCGTCAAAGATAGATTCCATGATTCCGATGGGGAGATGGTATAGCTGCTGAACAGTATTAGCCTCTTACATAATAAGGCTTGACGTTCGCATAGTATATGCTCCGCTGTTTCGTCCTTATATTCGCAAAATCTACACAATCGTTCTTGGCTTACTCCTAATGTATGTAGATGTTGTCTCAGTCCACAGTGTCCAGTGTTCTTCATCTACTGCACCTTAGCAATTCAGCAGCCTTTTTCTTCAATGGGCCTTATATGAAGAGCTTCGAATGCCTGGGCCCTTAATTATTTTTCAATCTATCTGAAAAGAAAAGTGTTAGTTTTAATGTGAAGTTTGGTTAGGCATCGTGGTATACCACAGAATGGTTCTGGACCATGGAGAGGTATACCAGCGCCTTCCTTAGCTAAGTCTCTTCATTTCCTTCAAATCCAACATGGGCCGGGAGCCATGAAAAGATTGTCCTATTATTTGCCGCTAGAGCTTTTAGCGTGTCTATGCATTCGCCTACAAGCCTCGATTTCAGTTAGTTTGAATTTAGGGCTTTGAGAGCCGCGTGGCTATCCGAGAAGATCGTTATCGTCTTGTTGATATATCCTCTTCGTAAGTTTTCTTGCGCATATATTTGAATCGCATGGACTTCTGCTTGGAAGACTCTTGCTAGGGTACCTAGGCTTTTTGATATTTTATACCTTGGCCTCTTTCCGTAGACACCGGATCCAACTCCTTCTTATGTCTTTGATCCGTCCAGCTAGCTCCGTTTCCGAGGGTCGAGTATCTAGCTCCGTTTCCGAGGGTCGAGTATCTAGCTCCGTTTCCGAGGGTCGAGTATCTTCCCAGTTGATAAGTTATTTGTTGCTTGGACGATCGCAGGATGAGTTATTAGCTTCCGAGTGTCTCTGTTACCAGATCCTTGTATTCTCAACGCTCCAAATTTGGCTTCCTCTTCAATTGCTAGATGTAGGGGGACCAGGTTGAGCAGAACTTCTACCGTTGGTGTTGTCTGCATAGCTCGAGTTGTATTCAGGCAGGCCACTCTTTGTAGTTTAGTTGGGATACTTTCCGCCACCAAACCACTGCTCCATAGGTTACAACTGGTCGGACTATATATACGTACGTCCAGTTAGCTTTTTTGGACCCAATGTTTTCTCACAGATTCTTCTACAGGTCCACAATCTCCGTATGGAATGAGCTGGGCTTTTTTAGTTCACTCCAATCTCGTTTCCCGAATCTAACGCTATTCGAAATTCGTAAGAACAATTTACACACAATTTACACAATTTACACAATTTAATATTTTGTGACCTACCCTTGCACACCATTCGCAAGTAGTTTCCGTGTTAGTTAATGTAAGAAATGTTTGTCGGCTTGAGCCGTTATGCCCTGTTCGTAATTTTAAACAATTAGCTGATTCCTGTCCATTAATTCCGCAGTTTGTGCAACGTTGTACTTCATTACGTGAAGTTGGTCGAAATTGCATTGTGCAATCTCTACTGATATGGCCTTGTTTACCACCTTGAAACATTTAATAAGAGGATTTGTATTGCGTCCTCTGTTTGAAACATTGGTGTTCCTATTATTATTACGATTATTATTATTAGATGGGTAATTAATCCCTTTGAAATTGCCGCCATTACTATCATTCATTCTACTAGGGGTCTTATTGTAATTGCCAAGAAATGGTTTATTATAGTTGTTGTTGTCATTTTGATTTCTTTTGCCAGCGTTGAAATTGTTATTATTTTGGTTCAGTATGGTAGCGCTCGTATACCCTGTTCAGTAAGGTAGCGCTATACCCTGCTTTTATATGCCGCCAATTTTCTCTCCGAAAAGTTGCCTCGCTCTCCTAAAAGTTCCCACGGCTCCTGCTCTAGTTCCATTAATTCCGAGAGTAAAGTAGCCATATCCTTACTTTTTATGAATCTATTACGTAAAATCTCCTTATACTGATCGAAATTTTCCACTGTAGCGTACCTAAAGAGGGCGTTGGTCGCGCCTGTGAGTTTACTCGTAATCAGAATTATAAGAAGAATTCCCTTTTGCTCCTCCCTTGTCAGATCATATGCTTGTTTTGCTAGTTCCAAAAAGTTATTACGCTCGTTTTCTATATCCAACCCTACACCAGAGAAAGTTGGAATCAGTACCAGGAAACATTTTATAACTTTTTCCATCGGTAGGAGCGTTGGTTCAAGATGATAAGAATTGTCGTTTGTAAAATTTTCCGCATTATATTCTGGTTGTTCAGGTAATGGACGTGGTGGTGAAGGCGGAATAGGGTTCGAATTTAAACCGGATGGTCGTGGTATATTCATTGTTCTATTACTACTTAACAAATTGGGGGTCGTTTATGCTATTCATTGTAGGTACGTTCTTTGTATTGCAGATTTTTTTTCTTTATTCGGGACTCTTAGGTTAGGTTAGGTTGAGAAGGGTGAGCAATGATAGCGTGGTCACTGCTCAACGCTAGAGATCTCGATGGATCCATTGTGGTCCCTTCGTAGGGTCAAAAACTAAACTAATCAATTGTTCGGGTCAAGGATCCCACTTTCCTTTACGAAGAGTCTGATCCTCCATAAGGGAAGTTTTGATAAGACGGAAAGGTTTTCTAGAATATCGCCACCCAGATAATTGTACCTGTGTCGCGCATACCTATCACATTCACACACCAGATGTTCCAGTGTGGCTTCTTTAGTCTCGTCTTCGCAATGACAGGGGTCTGTCATGGGAACCCTGAGGTAATTGCCGTGTTTACCGATCATCCAGTGACCAGTAAAGAGACCTATCATTTTTCTACACATGGGTCTGTTCATGGATATTATTAATTCCGATTTTTTCTTACATAATTTGGGCCAGCAAATTCTAGTATGGCGACAATGAGGATAATGTTCCCAATTCTCGTCTACAGTTTTCGCTGCCGCCAAATAAATCATTTTCTTAACATATTATAATGGGAGATTAACCATCAGTGTTTGCCATGGGTAGCTCCGCATCTTCTTTAGCAAGTGCATCCGCTTTTTCATTCCCCTCAATACCACGGTGACCAGGAACCCAGCAGATTCTTATTTTATTTCTTTGTGCCAGCAGATTTAGTGATCCGCGACAGTTCCTAACTAGTTTCGATTTAACGATGTGGGATCCAAGTGCTTTGATAGCCGCCTGGCTGTCAATGTAGATGGATATTCTGACATCGTTCAGTTCTGATTGTAGAGATAACTCAGCTGCCTTATGAACAGCTGAGATTTCTGCTTGAAAAATACTGGAGTTATCAGGTACCCTGTATATTTTATCTAGACTAAGTTCTTGAGAGTACACACCCGCACCCGTCCCTATTTCCATCTTCGACCCATCCGTGTATATAGCAATCTCGGAGGGCGCGGTGACACTATTGCAGTCCCACTCCGCTCTGATCGGTATTGCCACATCATATAACACATCGAAGCTGTATATTGGATCTAATGGGGTCCAATAGTATTCTAGAATGCCCTACGTGACTGCCCTTCCACAGTCCGCATTCTTTCAGTCGGAGAGCACTTTTCAATGCCAAGTTTTTCACGAAAGTCTCAATTGGGAGTATATGAAGTATCATCACCAGAGCTCTAGTGGCCGTGGTTCTGATAGCTCCTGTTATCCCAATACAAGCCATTCCTTGAATTTTCGATAATCGCGTGGTATTGGATTTAATCTCAAGGGCGTTCCACCAGACTACTGACCCGTACGTGAGCACAGGCCTGACAACTGCCGTGTACATCCAATGGAAAATCTTTGGACTCAATCCCCACGTTTTACCTATAATTTTTTTGCAAGCATAGAAAGCATTAGATGCATTCTTAGCTCTGTCCTCAATGGTCGGTTTCCAGTTCAGTTTGGGATGCAAGATCAGCCCCAAGTATTTAGCACTCTGCGATAGCGGAAGAGAAATGCCAGTTAGACACGGGTGTCTAAAAGGTCGTTCCCTTCTTCTAGTAAAGAGTAGCAGTTCTGTTTTATCCGGATTAACATTTAACCTGCATCTTCTTGCCCACTTACTTATTAGGTTCAGTCCGGCTTGTAATAGTTCGCTTAATGTATCTAGGAATTTTCCATAAACTAAGATTGCAATGTCGTCCGCATATGCTACTACTTTTACGCCTACGTTGGGTAGAGCTTGTAGAATTTCATCAACCACCAGGAGCCACAGAAGAGGCGACAAGACTCCACCTTGTGGTGTTCCCCTGGTAGTGTTAATTCTTATCTTCCCTGTTCCCAGGGTAGAATTTATTGTTCTTGACTTAAGCATAAATGAAATCCATTGGATCACGAACGGATCTACGTCCATTCTGTGAAGCGATTTCTCTGTGGCATCCATTCTAACGTTATTGAATGCGCCTTCAATATCTAAGAATGCCGCCAGGGTATATTTTTTAAAACTCAGAGATTTTTCCACAGTAGAGACCACCTCGTGGAGAGCGGTCTCTACTGATCTACCTTTCACATAAGCGTGCTGCGCGCTCGAAGATCCCATTTCTTCTAAAACATGTCTGAGATGGTAATCTAATAGTCGTTCCATCGTTTTCAATAAAAATGAAGCAAGACTAATAGGCCTATAGTCCTTGGCTTGGGTATGACTTGGCTTACCAGCTTTCGGAATAAAGGTTACCCTAACTTCTTGCCACAGTACTGGGATGTATCCCAGTTTTAAGCAACTCTTAAAGATCCTCACTAGGGAAGGACCAATTAGTGGCATGGTTTTCTGTAGCATAATTGGAACCACACCATCGGGCCCCGGGGATTTAAATGGGGAGAACGACATGATTGCATGCTCAACTTTTCTTAATGTAACAATCTGCTCTGGAAATTGATCAATCGCTAAGTTGCGATTCCGAATCTGAGAAGTATTGTTTCCCAGGTACGCTGAATTTCCGGGAAATGGGTGTTAATGAGCAGATCTAAACTTTCCTGACTAGTCTCGGTCCAAGTTCCAACTTCCTTTCGGAGGTACCCAGGAATTTCTGGGTCCTTCTCTAGGATCTTACGTAACCTGGAAGCTTGGTTAGTGTTTCCAATATCCTCACAGAGCCGTGTCCATGAATTACGCTTAGCGTAGTTAAGCGCGGATTTAAATTCCTTTTGACTGAGACGATATAGGTACCAATCTTCTTCAGTGTCGTTTCTTTTAGCTTTCTTAAAAAGTCTTCTTGCCTTGGTTCTCAAAGTTTCCAAGATTCCAGGTCCGATACTGACCAGTTTTCTATTTTAAATCTTTCTGAGTCTGATATTAAAGTTAAATCTAGAACCTCTTTCCTGCCTCTTATAACAAAAGTCGGTTCGTGACCTTTGTTACATATTATTAGGTTAGTAGAACATAGATACTCAAATAAAGACTCACCTCTACTATTGATATCCGTACTGCCCCATTGTCAGTGATGCGCATTCGCATCACATCCAACAATAATGTTCAGTTTTTTCGTTTTCGTCATCCGAACTCAGTCGCAGAACCCAGTTGGTTGCGGTAGTTCTTCTGAGTCAGATGCGAAGTACGCGGACGTGAAGATAAGGCTGCTACCTTCAGGTCCTTCGCATCTCACTGTCGTCTGGTCCCCAGTGCTGTAATTGCTCAAGAGAAACATATTAAAACTTTTCTTAGCTAAAATACAAGTTCTGATCTTACCTGTATTAGCGGAAATAACGTATAGTTTGGAATTCTTAAACCCTGGATGGTGTTGTTATGTATCCATTATGTGCTTGTAACAAGGCTACATCAATCTGGTTGTCCACCAGAAATTGCAACACATTTGCCGATGCAGCCTTGCAATGATGAAGGTTAACTTGGGTAACCTTCAACATTTTTCACCAGTTTTTTCTTCTACCTCCAGCTGCGGCAGCTTGATGGTTATGGTGCCACAGCCGAAGGCTAATTTCCAACCCCTTTCCTTTAGGACAGAGACTGCTTCCCTATCCCATACCAACAAGAAGCGCTGTCCACCACCCTTGAGTGGTGGGTCCCTGTCCACTATCTTCAACCCTTCCATAGGGACCCCGCTGTTTTGCTTCCTCAGTAGTTCCAAGATCTTTTGATCTTGGTCACTAAGATCCGTTATTGCTACGTGAAGATGAGCAGGTATATCCAATGGTACCTGACGTGGTCTTTTCGGCGCGTTTTTCTCATCATCAGTTGAGCGAACCCTCTTCTTCTGAGTCCCTACCACATTGGTGTTTGCCAATGATGGACTGGATTGACCGCCAGAGCTGGGTCCGTCGGTTTTTTCCAAAAGAAAAGATTTCGCCCAACTGAGTCTTCTTACCTCACGTTCGCTAAGATCAGCCAGATTCTTAGACCCGAATGATTTAATCGCCCTTCTAGCGAGCTTCCGATTATTTCGAGCGCGCTCCGCCTTGCTGCGCCTGCTGACCACCACTGTGAAACCAGCATCAGTAGGTGACGCATTTTCCACCGTAACTGTCGCAAGCGCAACACTGCGAGGCCCGCTCTCGCAACTAGCAATGCCGTCAGCGGACACTGAAGTAGCAGAAGTTTCTTCTGGTAATTCCACCGCCACTGCCGGAATTACAGTTACATCTAAATCTTCATTATCTCCCACTAGAAGATCTTCCTCAAATTCATCCAGGTTCAGGTTCATTCGGCTAAAATCGAGTTGGCAGCTTGTGGTCCCAGTCGAACGAGGGGATGATGGAGGTATTGAGGGATTTACAGATAGGATGGACGGGGACGGGGATGTTGCGACAAACGGGAGGGACGACATAGAACATGGTAAGGATGGAATCTCAACGGTTTTCTTTTTATTTTTTTGATTTTTTGCAATTCATTTTTTGAACCCACGAGTAACACGGGAAAGGGTGGTCCGTCATAGCAGAGCCCTGTATACTATGATAAGGCATTTTATTAAAACCAGAGGTCGCCCGGTATCTGGAGTCCGCTTACTAGCAACTAACCAGTCGTAAGATGTTCCGACATATATTGGCTTGGAAAATCTAGGAGTTCACATTCGAGATAAGTCTTAGAACGGAAATATCTTCAAATGAACTCCTATACGGAATTTTTTCAGACCTCACCCGCAGCGGCGGCTCGTCATATTGGGCAGGGTGGGCTAAGCCCAACCTGAATTTACAGGAAAATGCTACAAAATATTCATTTAAAATATATTATAAAATTGAGCAAAAAAAATTCAAATTTTATTAAATAAATGTCATATAATAACGTGTATATAATTTTTTCCATCGAAATTCGTGCACCACCGCTGCGAATTATAATATGTATATAAAAATATAATCTAAAATCTAAATATGAATATGACCGCTAAAATACAAATATATTATTCTAACACTACATAACTTTTTCATTATAAAAATACAACTACTCTTTTCTCTTTACTTCAGGGGCTAATTGAAATTTGCCCACCTTATTATACTAATTTTATACAAAACAATTTTGCGTATGTGTTGAATTTTGTATGGATCAGGCTGGGCTAATTTAAACTAGCCCACGAAGACCACGTGTTCCCCATAGAAATGCGAAATATTTGTAATTGCTATATGATTTTCAGAATTTTATTATTTTTTTCTATGGAAGAAAATTATTAGAATATTTCCATTATATGAGCAAGCAATGTCAATTTTCAAATTTTTTAAACTAAAATACCAGGCGCGCATATTTTATAATCAACACTATTGAGTTGAGTTATTTCCTTCTCCTATATTAAAAAATTTATATTGAGAAAAATATATCATGGGATAGAAAATCTCTTGTCCATAGAAGAAATATTCCTATACTGAAAATTTGCATGAAATATTTTTCATTAAAAAAAAAGAGAAATATATCATCGTGGGCTAGAAAATCGCAGCCCCTAGAACGAATAATTGCGTTGAGTAAAAATTTGCATGAAATATTTATTTCGTTATATATATATTTTGTATTAAAAAATAAATAAATATATCTTCATGGGCTAGAAAATCGCAGCCCATAGCAATAATTTTATCGCTTATATTTTAAATTCCCTCAGTAGACAAAAAAATATTTACTTATAGTGTGCTACATACGATTAGAACAAAAAATTTAAAATTAGTACCAGGCGATCATAAATTTCAGAAAGTAACTATTTTCTTCTTAGTTGAGAAAACTTAAGACAATTGCATACAAATATAACTATTCAAATATGTATGGAGTGTGCCATGATTTTCGTTTATTTAGCCAAAACCAACACTACTAAAAAGCCCTGAACAAAGTCTGTGCACTAACACATACATACCAAAAGGTAGTCAGAGAATTCAATATGACATATAATTTTTTATTGATAAAAATTATGTTTTTAGTGATAATAAAACGAAATTTATAATTTTTTATAATTAATTATTTTATTAAAAAAATTAATTACGTATAATTTATATATTTTGTGATTTCTATTATTTAAGATACCTGTAATAATACGCTTTTCTAATAATTTTGTACCATCAGATAGTGTTTTTACATCATTAATGTCTATTGATAAGATACAAATTCACCAATAGGCACAAAAATGCGTATTGTTACCTGTATCTGAAATTAAATATTAATAAATTCAAAATAATATAATTATAAAAAATACTCCTGCAGAACATATACGTCCCCTGGAACACACTGCATAACATATACGTCCAGCAGTTTCACATGAAAAAATAAACAAAGTCTTTAAAAAATTCATTTTTCGTTTGTAGTAATTTGGGTAAATATGTATATTTAATAATTCTACTTGATTTTTTAAAATATCTAAATATCTAGTGAGAAAAATCGTTTTGACAGTTTTGTGCTTTATTAAATATAAAATTTCGCGGTTTTCAAATATCGTTTATTTAATATTTCTTTATCTCGCGAGTAAATTTTCAATTTCTGACCATAAAAAAGTTAATTTTTTACTACTATTTGGTAAAATCCATTGCAACTCATTATATGGAACTTCAGATCCATGTAAAATAACATTTACTACTAAATATTTATTAATACTAATTCGGACAGAAATATTGCATTTTAAATCGTCGCTATTTTCGAGTAAAACAAATACACATTTTTCCTCATTTTCGAAAAGAAGATAATTTTGAAAATTGATTTTTGTTTTCAAAAATATTGTAATCTTTAGTAATGTCAGATGCAAAAAAATCATCTGACCTTTTTTCTAATAAAATATTTAATTTTTGGAATTTTCTTTGACGGATCCCGTCTTTGAATGTTTTCGAAAGGTACTAAATACCGCGGATAATTTGGAAAAGTTGAAGGTATAGCACCGACATTAAATTTATTAAATTTATTATTTTCATTGTTTTATTGTTTTATATAATCTTCTTCTCGCAAAAACAGCAGAACATTTTGTTGGCTGCCAGTCACTTCTGTGAATAGCGCTTGTCCACTTATCTTTTAAATCCTGATCTTCAGGAAAAACAAAAGTTGGAATCGATGGTTCTGACGAAAAATGGACTTGCAATAAGGTACCACACAATGTCGCGGCATTAACTTCGAAAATCAAAAAATTGCACGAAATTTCCACACTTAGTTTATATTAAATTGTCTTTAGCACACTAATTATTAACTATAAATTAAATAACAAATAAATATCACAATATTATTAATAAAAATTAAGATATTCCAATAAGAAATTTTATTTCTTGTTTATGAAATTTGCACTAAATTTTTATCACAAAAATAAACTATGTAAATCAAATAATCGCACAATTTTTTTGAACAAAAACAAATCTACAATTATTAAACTATAATTTACACTACTTTTTAATAAAAATCTCTTATTAATTACCACAAAATATCACTTTTAATTATTTATTTTCCGCGCGTCTATTTATGCCGCCATTAAATTTGACATTAGCAAATTTTTGACTTCTGACTACTCTCGCGGTTTCGATGTATGCGTACATCAGGGCTTTTTAGTAGGGTTGGTTTTGATTTAGCTCGATTTTTTTTAATGTGTCTAATTTTTTTTGTGTATAATATATGTGATTTATTTTTCTTGTGTGCATAGCATATGCATAATGATTTTTTTTATTGGAAAGAAAATGAAAAACATATTAAGATGCCAATGTGATTAACTCACTAATGATAACTTAGATGCCAATGTGATTAACTCACTAAAACGAAAAATTCAAAAGGTTGTATATTTAATAACCTCAAATCTTTTCTTTTCATAACAAAACTTTTTCCTTTAGCCCACCCAGAACTTTTGATCACGGTCCGCCACTGCTCACCCGCAACCTCATCGGCATGGTTAGACCTGCCAGACACCGTTCAAATCACAGCGCCCGCCGACATCGCTTGCAAGATCATATATCTTACTTAAACCCCACCACCGCGACAAGGTGGAATCCAAGATGGGGATTCGGGACTCTTATTGTTATGATTAAAATTTTATTTCATATTAAAACATAATTTAGGGGTCGAAAAAAAATTCCAATTCAATGTGATATATGCCACTAAACATATACGAAAATATTCGTCATATGTTTATGTTTTAATGTAAACAAAAGTGTAGGTCAAACGGGCATCGACTTTCACTTTGTTTGTTTACAAAATATCACCAAATATGTTTATGTTTTGTGTGGTATACATGTTAATAACATATGTATTCCAATGCACTTATATGTATGCATACAGAGAACATTATTGCAATCATGTAAATATATATATGTATATATATATATTTATATGTGCAATACTTTAAATAATATTAGAAACTAATAATAATTATAAAGAAATTTAAGGATTGCTGGCGTTAGCAAATATTATCAATAATTAGAAATAAGTAACGAATAATTAATAAGTATGTAACGAATAGATTTAGGGTATAAAAAGAACATAAAATTAAATAAAGATTCACTTTTTACTTAAAAGTCAAATCGATTGTTTTATTTTAAATAGGCTACTACTTGGATACTTCCAATCCAACTGAACTAGGCTCTTTAGCTAATTTAGTTTAACTCAGGCTCTTTAGCTAAGGTTATTGGATTGGACTTACCTATATAATACTCCTACAACCAATCGGGGATACCCTCATATAGGTATCCAAGGGGATTAGTTAAAAATAAGAATGGACAGATTGGGCCAGATATTACATGGCGATACTGCCAGGAGGCGATTTTTTTTCTTGAAAATTCTTTTCGATAGCGTAACATTACGTAAATTTAAATATTATATATAAATTTAAATATTTCTTTGCATTGTGTTGATAATAATATTTTTTTTTAACATGGGTAATTCTTCCACCAAAGAGGAAGAAATCTTTGTTAATAACAATGCTGGTGTATCCACCAACAGTGTTGATAATAGTAAAAGAAGCTATTCGGACATTCAATCAATAATTATTATCTTAGCACTGGTTATCGTGATTTATTTCGTATTGTATAAAGCAAAGAAATATTTAGATAATAACATTAAACGGCAAGTAACACTTGCCACAGTATAATTTAAATATTGTAGATAAATATTTTGAAAAAAAAAATTTTTCTTATAACTATTAACGAATTTATCTTGATTATTGAAAATGGCAGGCCATAAAACTAAGAATATTAACGGAAAATTACATAACCCAATAAGGGCAAATATTAGCGTAAATTTTATACATAATAAATTTGTAGCCGTGCCAAACGCGATCTTAACAAAAGAAGTTCTGGAAATATTCAAAGCAATTGACAAATTATAATTGCGTAATTTAATTTTTATACATTCATGCAAAAATATCTATTAATGAAGATTTTACTCATTCAATCTTTTAATCATTCGAATTGGTAGTAATTTTGTTCATTTAAATTGGGTCACATAGTAAGTTCGAAGTAAAACTTCTTCTATGTACCACGTAGTCGGAATTTTTCAAATCACCGAATAAATACTAAATTTATGAGTAGAATAGTAACTAAATGTAGAACATAATATTTTAGTAGTAAAAATAGATAGTTAAAAAAATAATACATTAGGTTTGAGTACCGACTAAGTTTTTCTATATGATTAGTGTAGGCACATAATAGATACAAATATATATAGCGACCGCCTGAGGGTAGTCTATATATATATATATATATATAAAATCGTTCCACTTTCGTTCCACTTTACATCACAAGAATTTATATTTATGGAATTTATATATGAACCCCGAAGGGTATTCTATATATATATACATTTTTCGGCAGGTTGTACTATAGATTTTTTGTTTTGAAAAATATTTTTATTAGGATATTATAGTATAAATAGAGTATGTTAGTATAAAAATAACAGTATATGAATAGGAGAGTTTTTAGTAAATATAAATAAATTAGAGGGATTTTTTTTTATATATAAATAACTTTGTTTTAATAAACAATAATAATAAAATTATAGTATAGGATATAAATAGTGTTTTGGTAAATAATAATAATTACTGTAGAATGACCGTATATATATATAAAATAGAATATGATAAGTATATTAGATAATGGGATAAGTAATTTAAAGAGTATATTAACAAATTTTAAGAAAACACCTAATAGAAAGTATAGTTCTGGGTATATTTTAAGTAAAATAGCCTTTATTCAGGAGATTAAAACAAACTTTTCGGAAACTTGGAGAAAAGTTTATATAGTAAACAATCAATTAGCGCTAACATATAAAGAAAAATTCGATAAATTATACGAAGAAGTCAGTAAAATTTTAGATGACAAATCTGCAGAGTATCTTAACGAAACAATAAGAGAGGAGAGTGAGGAAGAAAATACAGAAGAACCAATACCAGAAATAAAACAAGAGGAGTTAAGTAACGAAGACGATTCAGAAGATTTATTAACAGAAAATATAGTGGAAGAATCAAATAGCAGAATGGCTAATTTTGATTTTAATGTGGCGCAAAAGCTGCCCACATTACTTATAGAAAAAGAAGAGACAAGAGAAGAAAAAATCAGAGATTTTATAAACAGCGTAGAATTTTATCACGACATATTGAAAGCTGAAGATCGCGCTATATTGATAAAATTCTTAACAAAATGCAAAATACAAGGCAAAGCACTAACAGAAATTGGAACAACCATAGTTACCACTTTTTCGGAACTGAAAAATATACTAAAAACAAAATGTGGTTGTAAGGACTCTATTGAAATTATTAAAAATAAATTGAATAATACCTTTGTATATAAATTTATATAGTAGTCCCACTTGACTGATTTTTTTTTAATCGTGGCGACGAGAGAAGTGCTAACTAAAATATAGTAGGGACATAAATCATATTTTTAATTTAACAGGGCCATCTACATTTGAATAACTGAAACAATTCAAAATGGCAAATTTGTGTATATTTGTTATTGTAATTTTTTTTATTTCTTATTCTTGGTACAGAAGTGTAAGGGGGGAAGAAAATATATAGAAAAAAAATTTTTATATGCGTATTTGAATAATTTTTAATGAATTTTAGAATAGAAAAATATTGTTTTGTAAATTGCTAGGGATGCTGACGTAAGGGGGAAGAAAACATATGAGATTTTTTTTTATGGATGTGCGTATTTTAATATAATTTTCTGAGTTAATTTAAGATTGAAAATATTTTTTTTTATTTTTCAATTCTTAAATTCTTGGGGAATAAAATATATGAGATTTCTTTCTGGAATGTTCTAGAATGTTATAGAAATCGAATAATTTTAAGGAATTTATGAATTAAAAATGTTTTTTATGTTATTATTCATTGGCGATGGTGCCGATTTTATAAAATTTCCTAATTTTTTAATTTTTATTGGTCTGGATGAAATGATGAATAGCCATATTTTCATCTGGGATTTTCTATGGTACCACTAGATGGATTGTGCTAAAATTTTGCAACCACATTCAAATTAGTGGTCTGGATGAAATGATGAGTAGCCATATTTTCACCTGGGATTTTCTCTAGCATCCGTGGATGGATTGGGCTGATATTTGGTAAACACATTCATTATAGTGATCTACAGTTAACTATGCCAGTGCTCCTCCATTAGCTGTACTTGGAAGATGGTTATATGATGAAAACGTGATTTCTGATACATTGTGGGATATAATGGAGGAGCACTGGCATAGTTAACTATAGGACACTATAATGAGTGTGTTTACCAGATATCAGCCCAATCCATCCAGAGGTACCAGAGAAAATCCCAGATGAAAATATGGCCATACATCATTTCATCCAGACCAATAATTTCTATATGGTTGCCAAATTTTAGCCCAATCCATCCAGTGGTACCATAGAAAATCCCAGATGAAAATATGGCCATTCATCATTTCATCCAGACCAATAAAAATTAAAAAATTAGGAAATTTTATAAAATCGGCACCATCGCCAATGAATAATAACATAAAAAACATTTTTAATTTATAAATTCCTTAAAATTATTCGATTTCTAGAACATTCTAGAACATTCCAGAAAGAAATCTCATATATTTTCTTCCCCAAGAATTTAAGAATTGAAAAATAAAAAAATATATTTTCAATCTTAAATTAACTCAGAAAATTATATTAAAATACGCACATCCATAAAAAAAAATCTCATATGTTTTCTTCCCCCTTACGTCACCATCCCTAGCAATTTACAAAACAATATTTTTCTATTCTAAAATTCATTAAAAATTATTCAAATACGCATATAAAAATTTTTTTTCTATATATTTTCTTCCCCCCTTACACTTCTGTACCAAGAATAAGAAATAAAAAAAATTACAATAACAAATATACACAAATTTGCCATTTTGAATTTTTTCAGTTATTCAAATGTAGATGGCCCTGTTAAATCAAAAATATGATTTATGTCCCTACTATATTTTAGTTAGCACTTCTCTCGTCGCCACGATTCAAAAAAAATCAGTCAAGTGGGACTACTATATAAATTTATATACAAAGATAATACTAAGCAAGGAAATCGACCAATGCGAGAATTCATCACAGACATTGAAGGTCTGATTTCACGCATGACTGAATTGGAAGTTCAGCAACAAAGCGAAACGGCAAGACCAACATTAAAAGCAGCGAATAACCGAAGGGGTTTAGCTTTTCTAAAAAAAGGAGTTAAGGACAGGTACAAAATTGTGTTGGACTGTAATAGATATACAGAATTTAAGGAAGCCTGTAATCATCTACTTGAATTGGATCCCGGTACCGAAAGATCCAGCGAAGTAATGAGATATATGAATAACAGAAATAATAATTATAATAATAACCAAAACAGACAAAATAGTAATAGATATAATAATAATTAAAATAATAGATATAATGATAACGGATATAACAATAATAGAAATAATAATTACAGAAATAATAATAATCACTATAATAATAATTATAGAAATAATGGTAATAATTCAAATTATAATAAAAATAATAACAATAATCGAAATTATAATAATAACAATAATAATCGAAACTATAACAACAATAATAATAATAATTCAAATAATAACGGCAGTAGAAATTATACAGGAAATAGACGTCAAAATAGAAATGGAAATAGCAATTATAACAAGAGAACAGCCAACGAAAATGTACCAAATCCAAGAATCCTCGCAATTACCGAAAAGGGAAACGAGCAACCCACCGAGGGGGCAGCCAACCAATCGGGAGGGGATTACACAAATTAGGCACTCTACATATTTCAAATGGACTATATATAGACATTGAAATAAATAACAAAAACGCGACATTTTTAATAGACACGGGTGCATCCATCTGTACCATTAAAGAAAATATTTTAGCAGACAATAGAATAGATATAAATAATAAAACAACTATTCATGGGATTTCAGGACATCTCGAAACATTAGGGACTTGTGTTAATAGATTAAATTTTCAATCAATAAACATTGATTACAATTTTCATATTGTTAAAAATAATTTTCCCGTACCAGTAGATGGTATTTTGGGAGCAAATTTTCTAAAAGATTTTCAAGCCAAAATAAATTTGGAAAAATTTATTCTTGAGCTTAATATAGATGATGAGAAAATCATTTTACCAATAATAAGTAAAGAAAATTTCAATACCATAATGGTAAAACCACGTTGTGAAGCTAGCTATTGGATAGACACAAAATTAACAGGTGAACGCATATTTCATCAATCAGAATTATGCGAAGGGGTTTTCATGGCTGGATCGATATCCCAAACCATAAAGGGTAAAATACCAATCAAAATATTAAACACAAGAGATAGTGACGTAAAATTAAACTGGATTGAACCAGAATCTTTTAGTCTAAACGACCATTATATATTAAATTACGAACTACCAGAAGAAAAACCACAAACACGTGCAGAGAAACTGTTAAAAGACATTAATTATGACACCTTAAACGCAGAAGAAATAAATTGTGTAAAACAGATTTGTACCAAATTTAACGACATTTTGCATTTAAATGGAGACAAATTAACAATCACAAATGCTGATAAAGTTAAAATTCAATTAAAAGCAGGAACAACACCTAAATATACAAAACCATACAGAGTACCACACTCTCAGAAAAAGGATCCAATAACGGGATTACAAAAATTTAGGATGGTAATCGATTATAGAAAAGTTAATGACGTTATTGAGGATGATAAATTTCCACTACCAAATATTACCGATATATATGATATGGTAGGAGGCGCGAAATACTTTTCATGCATAGATCTTAGTCAGGGTTATTATCAAATGGAGTTAGATAAAGAAAGTAGACCATGTACTGCGTTTTCCACTGAAAATGGACATTACCAATTGACACGATTACCAATGGGTTTGAAAATTTCACCCAGTGCGTTTTCAAGAATGAAGTCAATAGCAGTACATGGTCTACTAATAAAATTCATCCTGGAAAATGTAGTTTTCTAAGGAAGGAGGTTTTATATTTAGGTCATATAATTTCGGAGAAAGGCATTTGGCCGGATCCATCAAAATCTGACGCGATTAGAAAATTTCCACAACCAGAAAATGCGGGCGAAGTACGGAGATTCGTTGCATTTGTAAACTATTACAGAAAATTTATACCAAATTTTGCATCAATAACAATTACACTAAATAAACTACTGAAAAAAGACGTTAAATTTAACTTTACAAAAGATTGTGTCGAAGCTTTCGAAGCAATCAAGGAATTTTTGATAAGTCCAAAAATTTTACAATTCCCAAATTTTGAAGGCGAATTTATATTGAGAACAGACGCTTCAGGTTTTACTAATTAACTAATTCAATCCTCACTAACACTACTTCTAATACTAATACAAACCAGCTCAATCCCAATTTTGTAAATCCTTTAATTCCCCCAGTTATTAGGATGACAAAGAATTCAGTGGAAAAGGGAGATAATTTGTATGTCATGAGTCGTTTCCATGAACACAGAACGCGTGATAATGTTAGGCTATTTCTCGCATATTTATATGACGAACCTACATCAACATGTGTTCTTGGAAATACAAATACTAATGTCAGAACTCAGATAAAAGCTGAAGGTCTTCCAATAGATCATAAAGTTTTGCTTAAACTCTATATTAAGTTTCATGAAGACCTGGGTATTTCTCATGATGATGTATTGGCTGATTTGAAAGCATTTAGAAATCATATTTCTAATAAAAGAAGAGAAGATCTTCAAAGAATAAGGGAAACTGAGTATAAATATTTTCGGCCTTGTTCCTAATAACTTAATTGAAATTAATCCAGTTAGCTGTGGTTCAAATAACTCACTGGAAAATTTAACTATCTATTACCAAAATGTGAGAGGACTTCGCACTAAAACTGCGAAAGTCTTTGTTAACTCTAAATTATTAGACTTTGACATCTTTGCTCTCACTGAAACTTGGTTACACGATAAAATTAATTCTTTAGAGTTATTTGATCACTCTTTCTCTGTATATAGAAATGATAGATATAACACCTTAGCTAACATTAATAATAATGGAATAGTACCTAAAGGAGGGGGTGTATTGATCGCCATTAAAAATACTTTTAATGTGAATGAGATTTCATTGTCTCAATTTCCTGAACTAGAGATAGTAGCAATTAGAATAGATCTTGCTTTTAAATCTATTTTCTTCATTTGCTGTTATATTCCTCCTAATTCTATAATAGATATATATTCTAAATTTAGTCAGGCTTTTGACTACATTTCTTCGTCTAATCATGGTATGTGGTGATTTTAATCTTCCAGATTTAACCTGGTCACCACACGATGAAGAATGTTTTCTAACTCCTGGCTATTTAGCAAATGCTTCAGTATATACTCTTGTAGATGGACTTAATTCAAATAATCTTCAGCAAGTATCATATACAAAAATTATTTATGGTGTTCAGCTGGATCTTTTTTTTACTTCAGATTGGATAAATCTGACTGAAATTAACAATGTTACACCTTTAGTAAATATTGACAATTTCCATCCACCCATTAGTTTTTCTTATTGTTTCAATAGCCCTACTGATTCGTCTTTTAGTATATCTTATAGATATAATTTTCTAAAAACGGACTTTTGTGCTTTAAACAATTACTTAGTATCTATTGATTTTGATACTTTACTGTTATGTCGTGATATTGACGATGCTGTAAATAAATTTTATGAAATCTTATTACATGGTTTTAACATGTATGTACCATCAGTACGTGACAAAGGCTTTAGTTCAAGTCCGGCTTGGTATAATCACGACTTAAAACAGCTTAGAAACAAAAAAAATAGGGCTTGGAAAAAATACTTAAAGTTAAAAACGAGTGAAGCATATCTTGAATTCGTTAATTTCCATAATACGTTTAAAATTCTGTTGGATAGCAATTATAATAACTATCTAATTAATATGGCTGCTCAAATCAAAACTAATCCTAAATCCTTTTGGAAGTTTGTTAATTCTAAAAGAAAGTCCGATCAATTTCCAAATTTCATGACATTTCAAGGACAATCTACAAAGGATCCGATACTTATTTCAAAATACTTTAAAGATTTCTTCTCTAGTTCATATTCTGATACTCCTTTTATAGTTGATGAATCAAATTTTCAATATATGCATAGTTATCCAGAGATGCCCCTATCATCACTCAATTTCTCAGTTCAACAGGTAAAAAAATACATGGAAAAACTGAGTAATGATACATTTCCAGGTCCAGATAATGTACCTGAATCCATTCTTAAGAACTGTGCAAATTCTTTAGCATCTCCACTGAGAATTCTATTTAATAAATCTTTAAATAGTGGGCAATTTCCAGAATTTTGGAAAACATCGTTTATTAGACCTGTCCACAAAAAGGATTCAAAAAATGATATTACCAATTATAGACCTATTGCTAAACTGTCTAGCATTCCTAAGTTATTTGAGCTAATGATTTATGATTCCATCTATAGTTACTGTTCAGGACTATTAGTACCTAATCAACACGGTTTCATGAAAAATAGATCCACTGTAACCAACTTAGTTGAATCATGTTCTTCTTTCCTCACTAATATGGAGGCTGGGTATCAGACTGATGTCATCTATACTGATTTAAGTAAAGCTTTCGATCTGTTACCTCATAGTGTAATATGCTTTAAACTAAAAAAATTAGGTTTTCCTGATTTCTTAATTAAGTGGATAAATTCATATCTGATAAATAGAAAATATTGTGTTAAATTTAGATCTGAAATTTCAGAACCCTATTATGCCAACTCTGGTGTCCCACAGGGAAGTCATTTAGGTCCATTTATTTTCATTTTCTCAATTAATGACGTTACTTCTGTAATCAAGTATAGTAAATTGGGAATTTACGCCGATGATATGAAAATCCATAAAAAGATAAGTTCCTTAAATGATGCTTATTACACTACAAAAGGACCTAGACTCTTTTAAAAGCTGGTGTAATATTAATAATTTATCATTAAATGTTGATAAGTGTGCAATAATTAGTTACACTCGTCGTAAAACACCAGTGATTTCAAATTATACTTTTGATAATGTTATTATCAATAGAGTTACTCACTTCAAAGATCTAGGCGTGCATTTCGATAGCAAAATGACTTTTAAATTGCACTTCGATACCATAATTGGTAAAGCAAATTCAATGTTGGGTTTCATCAAGCGATGGTCTAAGGAATTTGAGGATCCATATATCCTTAAATCTTTATTTACTTCTCTTGTTAGGCCGAACCTTGAGTATGCTAGCCAAGTTTGGTCTCCCTATTATCGGGACCATATAGAGAGATTCGAATCAGTGCAAAAAAAATTTCTTAGATACGCTTTACGTAACTTAAATTGGTTAAACCCAGTGATATTACCTCCATACAAGGACAGGTTAAATCTCTTGCAGCTAAAATCCCTAGAATCAAGGAGACTAATTGCGGACATTCTATTTATAATTCAAGTTAATAATGGCCAGATCAACTCTGAGTATATCAAAAACCAAGTTGTTACGCATTTAAATCATAGTACTCGGTTTCGGTCGGAAAATATATTTCGAGAAATATTCCACCGTACGAACTATGGTAAATTTGAACCAATTAATAGAATGTTCAAGGTTATTAACAACTATAAAAGTCACATAAACCTTTCTTTTTCCAAAGAAAAAAATAAGAAAAATTTAATTATACACGTGTCATAATATTTGTTATTGACTTAGTTTTTTTTTTTTTTAAGCTAACTATATAGTTTTTAATTAATTTTCTAATATTATTTCTTTTGACGTAGTTTCATTTTAACTTTGAAACTTAATTTTTATTTTATTTTTAATATTACAAATCTTTTTATTATATAATTACCAATATTTTATTTTATATAATAATTTTGTAATTTAACTATAATTTTACTTTAAGTTATCAATATGTTGTAATATGTTTGTACTAAACGTAAATAAATAAATAAATAAACACAGCAGTACACTCTGAAACAAACTATACACCATACGAATTAGTATATGGAAAGCAATGCAAACTACCATCAAATCTTACAAATAAAGTAGAACCACTTTACAATTACGAAGACTACAATATCGATTTAAAAAACAAATTACAAATAGCTCATAGAGACGCGAGAGAAGTACTAAGTAAAAAGAAATTAGAGAGAAAAAATAGATTTGATAAAGATTATAGAGTAAAGGATAGTATATACGAAGCAGGGAGTCTAGTGTTATTAAGAAACGAAAATAGGAAGAAGTTGGATCCAATATATATTGGTCCATATGAAGTAGTAGGAAATAAAGGTGTAAACTGCGAGATAAAGACAGATAGAAAGAAAGTAGTAGTACATAAGAATAGGTTAAAACCATATTACACATATCTAATGATAATAACGGAGAGTTAGTTTATAGATTTTAAATTTTTTTTTCTTTTTTAGGGGGAAGGGGACGCCTGGAAACCCATAGATAGTAAGTAAATAGAGTATATATAAGAGTATATATATGTATAAGATTTAGAGTATAGATATAGGCATAGAAATTAGGTTATTAATCATATTAATAAAATTATGAAACATTAGTAGTTAGTTTGAAAAATTATCAAACATTCGAAGGCATTATGGATTGAATGCTGAAAAAATTATATACTATTTATATATTTAAGTATTTGTTACCATTTAAAATTTTGTGTAATATATATTTATTTTTTGATTTACTTTTCAAAGGAATTTGAGTTTTTTTGATTTTTTTTAAATTGATTTTTTGTGAATGATATTTCAATTTGATTTTTTATAAATGATAATTAATAACAATCAATTTGAATTTTTAGAAATTAGTTTGGATTTTTTTTTATAATTTATTTTTAAAAAAACCTTCCACTTTTTATAATTTTACATACAGTGCCGTGCAGCTAATTAGAAACGATGTCTTATGTTTCGTAATGTCCCAAAATTATATTTTCCCATCAATGTACTAACAAGACTTTTTTTAAGAATATTCAGACATAAAATTTTTCTAAAGTATTATGGGCCATTCACACTGAAGACATTATTTAGATTATTAATTTTTTTTTTTTGTCTTCAATGTAAACACCCCCTATTTTTTGTCATTTCGATGTCATTTTGCGTTTTGTCTGCAAATGACAGTATTGTGTCATGCGGTTTTCCGACACTTTTGCTTCACAGTGTGAACAGCATATGACAATAGAAGACAGAATAAAGTGTCATCAGCTAGTAAATGAACCTGTTCATTGTTTTATGTATGAAGACATATTTTAATATAAATTTAAATACCAATTTTAGAATAATTTTTATTAATAATAAGTTATTTTTATTAATAAAAATTTAAATACCATTTTTAAAATAAATTCTATTAATAATAAGTTATTTTTATTAATATAAATTTAAAAAATTTTTGCTTTCACGGCTTTTGCTACAATAACTTTTTTACAAGTTAAATCTTGTAAATTCTACATAGAACGTAGAATAAAATATCTATTGATATTTTATAATATTAGTAATAATTTTTTCAATTTTACTAATAAAAAATTAAGTTTGTAGCTACTGTTTTCTCTATTTATGTCTGCACTCTGAACGAACACAGCACAAAAATGTCATTTTTGAAAAGACATATTTGAAGACATTTGTGTGCTGTCATCATAGTGTGAACACAATGTCTTCAAGATATGTCTTATCGATTGTGTCTTCCAGAAGACATGTGTGACAAAATTTCAAAAATGTCATCGCTATCCATAGTGTGAACGTAACAATTTTTTTTTTGTCTTGCGGTTAATTCCGTCTTCACAAGACATACTCTTCTGAAGACAATAATGTCTTCAGTGTAAATCGGGCTTAAGTAGTTAGTACATTGATAGGAAAATATAATTTTGGGACATTACGAAACATAAGACATCGGTTCTAATTAGCTGCACGGCACTGTATGTATAATAATTGTACTTAATATTATTTTCGATTTTAAACTTACAGCTGATATAAAAATTTTGTTGATCTGCTTCTTCTGTTGATTTTGTTGTTTTTACTGCTTCTTCTATTAGTTCTGCTTTTTGTTGGTATTCCGCTTCGTTTTACTATTGAATTTTTCTTTCTTTATAAATAATATCACTAATCTTTGTTCTGTTTATTTTGTAATTTCTTTATTATTCATTAATATATTTTATTTATTAATTTAAAACTTAATTCTTATGTCAATTTATTTATATAGTATTATTATATGATTATTTTTTCCATTATTAATTATACTATAGATCAGTGGCGGCCCGTGATCAAAATTTCTTCCGGTACCTGATGTAAAAAGTCCGCGAAATTATTATTATTTAAAAACCTTTAAATTTAGTTCAAGTTCTTCAATTACGGGGTCAATTTGTGGAATTATTTGTGGATTTTCAGCCTAAGTTTCTGTTGAACTGTCAAACTCTGGGCTTGAATTTGAGTATTTTTGATTTTTTTTTAATTGATTTTTTGTGAATGATATTTCAATTTGATTTTTTATAAATGATAATTAATAAGAATCAATTTGAATTTTTAGAAATTAGTTTGGATTTTTTTTATAATTTATTTTTAAAAAAACCTTCCACCTTTTATGATTTTACATACAGTGCCGTACAGCTAATTAGAAACGATGTCTTATGTTTCGTAATGTCCCAAAATTATATTTTCCCATCAATGTACTAACAATACTTTTTTTTTTAATTATATAAAAATATCCTTGGGCAATCTAATTAAATATTATACAAATTATTAATTTCTATTAAAGTAAAATATTCCAAATTATAAATTTGTTAAATATCAAAAAATAAAATAATAATTAAGTATATAAAATTTAAAACAATTAAGTAGTAAGGTTAAACTTAGTTTTTTTTTGTAAATGTTAAAATAAGAAATAAGTTATTTGTAAAAAATTTGAAAATGTTTTACTACAATAAAATAAAATAAGAAAATTAGCAGCCGAGCCTATTCCTTTAGGGAAAGGTTAATGTCTCAACCAAGTAGTTGAGAGTGAGTAATTCGGTTTTTTCACAGAGAAATTATAATTTATTGAATTAATTAGTTCTCTGTGTGTGCACGAGCAACGCGTAATTTGAGACTTTTGTTTTTCAATTAATTAATATTTAAATAATTTTATTAATTTTGAAATGTTATTGATTTCCGTTGTGAATTGAAGCACAGGGTTCCTCAATTCACAACATTATTATATCCCTCCTTTCACGTTTTTTCCTTATAGGTCCGATTCTACTATACTTTGCTCCTGATCGAAGCGTTCTAAAACTTTTACGAATATTATTAGGTTCCCTTTCTTCCGGTACCTGATGTAAAAAGTCCGCGAAATTATTAATATTTAAAAACCTCTAAATTTGGTTCAAGTTCTTCAATTACGGGGTCAATTTGTGGAATTATTTGTGGATTTTCAGCCTAAGTTTCTGTTGAACTGTCAAACTCTGGGCTTGAATTAAAAAAAGAAAATGTCGATATGCGTCTTGAAAATTTTAATATAGATTGTGCTAAACTTGATTTTTAGGGCTTTTTTTTAAAAAAAAATCCCTTATGCTAACGCTTTTGTCCGTCTGTCTGTCCGTCTGTCTGTCCGTCTGTCTGTCCGTCTGTCCGTCCGGTGTAAACAATAAAAACCAGTTATTTCACATGGTTAATGTACACTCAGGTATATGATAGATACCCCGATGGAAAGCTTGATTTATTGAGAACGAGATGCAATTGATAGAATTTCAAAATTCAGCCGGTAGGTGGCGCAATTCGCATTTTGCCAAAACCTCTTTTCCGAATAAAAATTATAATTTTATATAGTAAATGTGCACCAAAAATGAAGTTTGACCACTCGTTTGAAAGGTATTTAAGAGTAGAATATTATGCCAGTAACCGTATTTCAAATTTCTACCGCTAGAGGCGTTGAAAACTAAAATATATAAAATGTTAATTTTTAAAATGTGATTTTCAATAGTCAATAAGCCCCAAAAATAAGGTTTAATGTTGCAACTGAAAGGTAGTAAGTAGTAATATAAAACCACAGTTATTATAATTTTAAATTCTACCACTAGAGGGTGAAACATATAAATTATATTGTTTTTTAAAAATGTTATATAACTTGGTGAATCTTTACCAAAAATGCAGGGAAAGCAAGCGCTGGAAAGCTAATATAAACTAAAATAAATCAGACATATTCATAATCTGATTTTTAGCCACTAGAGGGCAGTAAAATACAAGTAAAAAGTTGTAATTTAATATAGTAAATGTGCACCAAAAATGAAGTGTTACTACTCGTTGGAAAGATAGTTAAGAATAGAATACGATGCAGTGAACTGTATTTCAAATTTCTACCGCTAGAGGCGCCAAATACTAAAATATGGAAAAAGAGTTTTCAAAATGTGTTTTCCAATTGTGAATAAGCTCCAAAAAATAGGTTTAATGTCGCATCTAAAATTTAGTAAGTAGTAGTATAAAATCACGAATAACAACATATACTCCAAATATGCATTTAGAGTAGTTGAATTTAAAAAAAGCCCGTAATTATAAAACTACTGATCGGCTGCGCGGCGCGGCATTTCAGCTGCGCGGCATTTTTTACATTTTTCAGACATTTATTATTTAAAAGAAAATTTTTTCTGTACTTAAAATTTTATTTCATATTAAAACATAATTTAGGGGTCCAAAAAAATTCCAATTCAATATAGTTCAAATATTTTTAAAATTTTATTAATGTACTACTTTTATTTTAATTTTTAAATAATTATTTTAAACCAAAATGTTTTACTATACTCCTAAAAGTATGCAACGATAAAAAATTTATAAATTGTTTCAAAAAAATATTAAGTTAAATAAATCTAAAAAAATTTTAAGATTCAGAAAATTCATAAACATTGTTATCAAACCCCTTTTTTCAAGAAAGACAAATTAATAATTTTTACAATAATAAAAAAATGACGAGATTTTATATTTTAATCAAAAGAAAATGCACTGATTTTTATATATATGTATGTATATTTAAATAAGCATATACTTTATTTTGTCATAAGAAAAAAAAATGTGTGACGTTGAGAATATAGGGTGAAAAGAAAAATGTAGAGTAGCAAAAAAAATTTTGAATCCAAATTTTATTTATACCTTTTACATAGAAACATTTTTTTTTATATAGTTACTTGCTTTTATACAGCCCTATGTCAACTTAATACAAACTGTGCATTTGCATTTTCTTTACACAGTTTTAATATAAAATCAACGCACCCTAGTATATTTATAATTTAATGCAACCTATATGGCCTTCCATTGTTTTTGTTACCTTATTTAATTTTTGTATACACTACTATGTATAAATTTAAAACGCTAATACAAAATACTTTGGCATAAAAAAATTGATATAATTGCTTAAGACAAGTATAATTTATAATACGACAGAGAAAAAAATATGGTTTATTTATTTATGTATATATAAAGAGAAAAAAACTTATATAATTGCACAATATGTTATAATGTGTACCTTGTAAATATGTATTTAATTTTGAGTATATTATTTATACTTTAATAAATTTTTCGCAATAAAAAATTAGGTAAATTATTGGGAAAGGTTAGAATATTTATGTTGTTTTACGTTGGTTTTGTTAAAAAAAAATTATATACTATTTATATATTTAAATATTTGTTACCATTTAAAATTTTGTGTAATATATATTTATTTTTTGATTTACTTTTCAAAGGAATTTGAGTTTTTTTGATTTTTTTTAAATTGATTTTTTGTGAATGATATTTCAATTTGATTTTTTATAAATGATAATTAATAACAATCAATTTGAATTTTTAGAAATTAGTTTGGATTTTTTTTTATAATTTATTTTTAAAAAAACCTTCCACTTTTTATGATTTTACATACAGTGCCGTGCAGCTAATTAGAAACGATGTCTTAAGTTTCGTAATGTCCCAAAATTATATTTTCCCATCAATGTACTAACAAGACTTTTTTTAAGAATATTCAGACATAAAATTTTTCTAAAGTATTATGGGCCATTCACACTGAAGACATTATTTAGATTATTAATTTTTTTTTTTGTCTTCAATGTAAACACCCCCTATTTTTTGTCATTTCGATGTCATTTTGCGTTTTGTCTGCAAATGACAGTATTGTGTCATGCGGTTTTCCGACACTTTTGCTTCACAGTGTGAACAGCATATGACAATAGAAGACAGAATAAAGTGTCATCAGCTAGTAAATGAACCTGTTCATTGTTTTATGTATGAAGACATATTTTAATATAAATTTAAATACCAATTTTAGAATAATTTTTATTAATAATAAGTTATTTTTATTAATAAAAATTTAAATACCATTTTTAAAATAAATTCTATTAATAATAAGTTATTTTTATTAATATAAATTTAAAAAATTTTTGCTTTCACGGCTTTTGCTACAATAACTTTTTTACAAGTTAAATCTTGTAAATTCTACATAGAACGTAGAATAAAATATCTATTGATATTTTATAATATTAGTAATAATTTTTTCAATTTTACTAATAAAAAATTAAGTTTGTAGCTACTGTTTTCTCTATTTATGTCTGCACTCTGAACGAACACAGCACAAAAATGTCATTTTTGAAAAGACATATTTGAAGACATTTGTGTGCTGTCATCATAGTGTGAACACAATGTCTTCAAGATATGTCTTATCGATTGTGTCTTCCAGAAGACATGTGTGACAAAATTTCAAAAATGTCATCGCTATCCATAGTGTGAACGTAACAATTTTTTTTTTGTCTTGCGGTTAATTCCGTCTTCACAAGACATACTCTTCTGAAGACAATAATGTCTTCAGTGTAAATCGGGCTTAAGTAGTTAGTACATTGATAGGAAAATATAATTTTGCGACATTACGAAACATAATACATCGGTTCTAATTAGCTGCACGGCACTGTATGTATAATAATTGTACTTAATATTATTTTCGATTTTAAACTTACAGCTGATATAAAAATTTGGTTGATCTGCTTCTTCTGTTGATTTTGTTGTTTTTACTGCTTCTTCTATTAGTTCTGCTTTTTGTTGGTATTCCGCTTCGTTTTACTATTGAATTTTTCTTTCTTTATAAATAATATCACTAATCTTTGTTCTGTTTATTTTGTAATTTCTTTATTATTCATTAATATATTTTATTTATTAATTTAAAACTTAATTCTTATGTCAATTTATTTATATAGTATTATTATATGATTATTTTTTCCATTATTAATTATACTATAGATCAGTGGCGGCCCGTGATCAAAATTTCTTCCGGTACCTGATGTAAAAAGTCCGCGAAATTATTATTATTTAAAAACCTTTAAATTTGGTTCAAGTTCTTCAATTACGGGGTCAATTTGTGGAATTATTTGTGGATTTTCAGCCTAAGTTTCTGTTGAACTGTCAAACTCTGGGCTTGAATTTGAGTATTTTTGATTTTTTTTTAATTGATTTTTTGTGAATGATATTTCAATTTGATTTTTTATAAATGATAATTAATAAGAATCAATTTGAATTTTTAGAAATTAGTTTGGATTTTTTTTATAATTTATTTTTAAAAAAACCTTCCACCTTTTATGATTTTACATACAGTGCCGTACAGCTCATTAGAAACGATGTCTTATGTTTCGTAATGTCCCAAAATTATATTTTCCCATCAATGTACTAACAATACTTTTTTTTTTAATTATATAAAAATATCCTTGGGCAATCTAATTAAATATTATACAAATTATTAATTTCTATTAAAGTAAAATATTCCAAATTATAAATTTGTTAAATATCAAAAAATAAAATAATAATTAAGTATATAAAATTTAAAACAATTAAGTAGTAAGGTTAAACTTAGTTTTTTTTTGTAAATGTTAAAATAAGAAATAAGTTATTTGTAAAAAATTTGAAAATGTTTTACTACAATAAAATAAAATAAGAAAATTAGCAGCCGAGCCTATTCCTTTAGGGAAAGGTTAATGTCTCAACCAAGTAGTTGAGAGTGAGTAATTCGGTTTTTTCACAGAGAAATTATAATTTATTGAATTAATTAGTTCTCTGTGTGTGCACGAGCAACGCGTAATTTGAGACTTTTGTTTTTCAATTAATTAATATTTAAATAATTTTATTAATTTTGAAATGTTATTGATTTCCGTTGTGAATTGAAGCACAGGGTTCCTCAATTCACAACATTATTATATCCCTCCTTTCACGTTTTTTCCTTATAGGTCCGATTCTACTATACTTTGCTCCTGATCGAAGCGTTCTAAAACTTTTACGAATATTATTAGGTTCCCTTTCTTCCGGTACCTGATGTAAAAAGTCCGCGAAATTATTAATATTTAAAAACCTCTAAATTTGGTTCAAGTTCTTCAATTACGGGGTCAATTTGTGGAATTATTTGTGGATTTTCAGCCTAAGTTTCTGTTGAACTGTCAAACTCTGGGCTTGAATTAAAAAAAGAAAATGTCGATATGCGTCTTGAAAATTTTAATATAGATTGTGCTAAACTTGATTTTTAGGGCTTTTTTTTAAAAAAAAATCCCTTATGCTAACGCTTTTGTCCGTCTGTCTGTCCGTCTGTCTGTCCGTCTGTCCGTCCGGTGTAAACAATAAAAACCAGTTATTTCACATGGTTAATGTACACTCAGGTATGTGATAGATACCCCGATGGAAAGCTTGATTTATTGAGAACGAGATGCAATTGATAGAATTTCAAAATTCAGCCGGTAGGTGGCGCAATTCGCATTTTGCCAAAACCTCTTTTCCGAATAAAAATTATAATTTTATATAGTAAATGTGCACCAAAAATGAAGTTTGACCACTCGTTTGAAAGGTATTTAAGAGTAGAATATTATGCCAGTAACCGTATTTCAAATTTCTACCGCTAGAGGCGTTGAAAACTAAAATATATAAAATGTTAATTTTTAAAATGTGATTTTCAATAGTCAATAAGCCCCAAAAATAAGGTTTAATGTTGCAACTGAAAGGTAGTAAGTAGTAATATAAAACCACAGTTATTATAATTTTAAATTCTACCACTAGAGGGTGAAACATATAAATTATATTGTTTTTTAAAAATGTTATTCAACTTGGTGAATCTTTACCAAAAATGCAGGGAAAGCAAGCGCTGGAAAGCTAATATAAACTAAAATAAATCAGACATATTCATAATCTGATTTTTAGCCACTAGAGGGCAGTAAAATACAAGTAAAAAGTTGTAATTTAATATAGTAAATGTGCACCAAAAATGAAGTGTTACTACTCGTTGGAAAGATAGTTAAGAATAGAATACGATGCAGTGAACTGTATTTCAAATTTCTACCGCTAGAGGCGCCAAATACTAAAATATGGTAAAAGAGTTTTCAAAATGTGTTTTCCAATTGTGAATAAGCTCCAAAAAATAGGTTTAATGTCGCATCTAAAATTTAGTAAGTAGTAGTATAAAATCACGAATAACAACATATACTCCAAATATGCATTTAGAGTAGTTGAATTTAAAAAAAGCCCGTAATTATAAAACTACTGATCGGCTGCGCGGCGCGGCATTTCAGCTGCGCGGCATTTTTTACATTTTTCAGACATTTATTATTTAAAAGAAAATTTTTTCTGTACTTAAAATTTTATTTCATATTAAAACATAATTTAGGGGTCCAAAAAAATTCCAATTCAATATAGTTCAAATATTTTTAAAATTTTATTAATGTACTACTTTTATTTTAATTTTTAAATAATTATTTTAAACCAAAATGTTTTACTATACTCCTAAAAGTATGCAACGATAAAAAATTTATAAATTGTTTCAAAAAAATATTAAGTTAAATAAATCTAAAAAAATTTTAAGATTCAGAAAATTCATAAACATTGTTATCAAACCCCTTTTTTCAAGAAAGACAAATTAATAATTTTTACAATAATAAAAAAATGACGAGATTTTATATTTTAATCAAAAGAAAATGCACTGATTTTTATATATATGTATGTATATTTAAATAAGCATATACTTTATTTTGTCATAAGAAAAAAAAATGTGTGACGTTGAGAATATAGGGTGAAAAGAAAAATGTAGAGTAGCAAAAAAAATTTTGAATCCAAATTTTATTTATACCTTTTACATAGAAACATTTTTTTTTATATAGTTACTTGCTTTTATACAGCCCTATGTCAACTTAATACAAACTGTGCATTTGCATTTTCTTTACACAGTTTTAATATAAAATCAACGCACCCTAGTATATTTATAATTTAATGCAACCTATATGGCCTTCCATTGTTTTTGTTACCTTATTTAATTTTTGTATACACTACTATGTATAAATTTAAAACGCTAATACAAAATACTTTGGCATAAAAAAATTGATATAATTGCTGAAGACGCACAAGTATAATTTATAATACGACAGAGAAAAAAATATGGTTTATTTATTTATGTATATATAAAGAGAAAAAAACTTATATAATTGCACAATATGCTATAATGTGTACCTTGTAAATATGTATTTAATTTTGAGTATATTATTTATACTTTAATAAATTTTTCGCAATAAAAAATTAGGTAAATTATTGGGAAAGGTTAGAATATTTATGTTGTTTTACGTTGGTTTTGTTAAAAAAAAATTATATACTATTTATATATTTAAATATTTGTTACCATTTAAAATTTTGTGTAATATATATTTATTTTTTGATTTACTTTTCAAAGGAATTTGAGTTTTTTTGATTTTTTTTAAATTGATTTTTTGTGAATGATATTTCAATTTGATTTTTTATAAATGATAATTAATAACAATCAATTTGAATTTTTAGAAATTAGTTTGGATTTTTTTTTATAATTTATTTTTAAAAAAACCTTCCACTTTTTATGATTTTACATACAGTGCCGTGCAGCTAATTAGAAACGATGTCTTAAGTTTCGTAATGTCCCAAAATTATATTTTCCCATCAATGTACTAACAAGACTTTTTTTAAGAATATTCAGACATAAAATTTTTCTAAAGTATTATGGGCCATTCACACTGAAGACATTATTTAGATTATTAATTTTTTTTTTTGTCTGCAATGTAAACACCCCCTATTTTTTGTCATTTCGATGTCATTTTGCGTTTTGTCTGCAAATGACAGTATTGTGTCATGCTGTTTTCCGACACTTTTGTCTTCACAGTGTGAACAGCATATGACAATAGAAGACAGAATAAAGTGTCATCAGCTAGTAAATGAACCTGTTCATTGTTTTATGTATGAAGACATATTTTAATATAAATTTAAATACCAATTTTAGAATAATTTTTATTAATAATAAGTTATTTTTATTAATAAAAATTTAAATACCATTTTTAAAATAAATTCTATTAATAATAAGTTATTTTTATTAATATAAATTTAAAAAATTTGTGCTTTCACGGCTTTTGCTACAATAACTTTTTTACAAGTTAAATCTTGTAAATTCTACATAGAACGTAGAATAAAATATCTATTGATATTTTATAATATTGGTAATAATTTTTTCAATTTTACTAATAAAAAATTAAGTTTGTAGCTACTGTTTTCTCTATTTATGTCTGCACTCTGAACGAATACAGCACAAAAATGTCATTTTTGAAAAGACATATTTGAAGACATTTGTGTGCTGTCATCATAGTGTGAACACAATGTCTTCAAGATATGTCTTATCGATTGTGTCTTCCAGAAGACATGTGTGACAAAATTTCAAAAATGTCATCTCTATCCATAGTGTGAACGTAACAATTTTTTTTTTGTCTTGCGGTTAATTCTGTCTTCACAAGACATACTCTTCTGAAGACAATAATGTCTTCAGTGTAAATCGGGCTTAAGTAGTTAGTACATTGATAGGAAAATATAATTTTGGGACATTACGAAACATAAGACATCGGTTCTAATTAGCTGCACGGCACTGTATGTATAATAATTGTACTTAATATTATTTTCGATTTTAAACTTACAGCTGATATAAAAATTTTGTTGATCTGCTTCTTCTATTGATTTTGTTGTTTTTACTGCTTCTTCTATTAGTTCTGCTTTTTGTTGGTATTCCGCTTCGTTTTGCTATTGAATTTTTTTTTCTTTATAAATAATATCACTAATCTTTGTTCTGTTTATTTTGTAATTTCTTTATTATTCATTAATATATTTTATTTATTAATTTAAAACTTAATTCTTACGTCAATTTATTTATATAGTATTATTATATGATTTTTTTTCCATTATTAATTATACTATAGATTTAGGGAATGTAAAATACTTAAATAATAAAAAAAGTTTAGCAAAGCTTTTTGGCAATAGTCGAAATTTTACTTTTTAGCTTAGCTAATAAATACACGAAAATGTGACTTAGCTACTAAATACACGAAAATGGGTTACATTTTTATTTGCAATACAGTAAACCCTCCGACTGCGCGGTTTTCAGTTTCGCGGTTTCGCAATTGCGCGCCCATGTTTTCAATACCAAATTTTCGAACTGCACGGTAAAAAATTCGTAGCTGCGCGTTTTTTTTTTAAATTATGGCCAGAAAGCTAAGAGAAGTTATTGTTGAAATTCCAGAAATTTAGGAAATTGTGACATTAGATAGGATATTTATAGACTTCAAACTTTTTCTAAGTCTAGAAGTCTATCAACATTTTCTATTAAAGCTCATCGCAATATGTATATAGCACTATGATTAAAATCAGATCCTACAGAATATAGTGAACAAAGTTGCTATTTTATATTTATGTACCTATATTAAATTTTTGTTAGTTTTGTTTTTTATGTGGATTCATTGAATTGAAAACTTTTTTTATAATTTTAATGTTCAATTTATATGGTTTATGCTTATGTTATATTTAAATATGTATTAGTCGTTGAATAAATACTATTTGCAATTTGCCTGATATCTGGAACGTAACCCCATAATTTCATATAAAACTGGGTGCAGAGCGCGCGTTTTCGGTTAGCGCGCTATTTTTGCAGAACATATCTACCGCGCAGTCGGAGGGTTTACTGTAATTATACATATTTTTTATTATATTTGAGCTAACAATAATAAAATAAGTGGTAAAATTTTTTCTATATATATATATATATATACTCTTTCCATTACCTTTAAGTAAGTTATATAATAAAAAAAAAGAATGCGACTGATAACAGTTTTTATTAGCAATTTCATATGGTATAAAATAAAAAACAAGATTAAAAATTTTTTACTTATTTAAAAATTATTAAATAAAATATTAAAGTAAAAATTTAAAAATTAGAGAAAATAAAATTAAAAGGAAAATTAACCAAAATGTAACCATATGAAAAAATATATGTAAACATATACTATTAATACTATGAGAAATATTAAAACTATGATATTATATAAAAAATGAAACTAAAATTACGATATTCACATAAATCATGAATTCCGTTCGGAAGATATTCCGTCGGAGATTTCCACTCCGACGGAGAAAAAAATGGAATTCTGAAATACCTCGGAATCGTATAAAAATATTGTCATAGCAAACCCATTTTTCGATTTTCGAAATCAGCTGATTTACTTCAAATTCAAAAATTAAATGTTTTTAAAATATTTTTTTTCATACAAACTTGATGAAAATTATTTTAAAAGTATTAATTTCTGAATTTGTGTATTAAAAAATGTTTAAAATGAATAGTGTTGGGTTTTTGTTGGAACTTATTGATGAACAAAACTTAAAAATTTTTATACATTTTAAAAGAAACATTTTAAGCCAATTTGTTCTATTAAAAGTTGACTTTACAATTTCCGCAACTATTTTTTTTCGGAAATTTTTTGTATGAACTTGATATTTCGATCATAATTTAAAATACAAATAATACGAATGAAACGGATTCGAAAACTGAACGGAATTTGGAATTAGGAAGTCTCCGTCGGAGGTAAAATCGAACATTTCTCTGTTCCGAACGGAATTCATGATTTATGTGATTATAACAAAAAAAAATATTAAAATTTTGAACCGTTTATACAAAAAAAAATATATGTATCATATAAAAAAAAATTGAATTTATCAAATTATAAAATTATAAAATATTTAAATTAATAAATGAATTATGAAATAAATTACAATGGTAAATATACTTAATATTTAAAACTAAAATTATGTTGAAAAATAAATTTTTTTAAAAATATATTAAATTATTTATTTATTAAAAATATATATAAAATGGAGAAAGTTATGTAAAAAAAAGAAAATTAAACATATTGGAAGTATTAAAATTTTTTGTATTATATAAAATGGGATTTATAAAAAATTAAAAAAAATTATACAAAAAAATATTGAATTTAATTACTATTGTTAAATAATTAAAATTATATAATTACAAAAATTACATAAAATTGAATTTAATAGTACACTAAAAAAATGTAAAAGGAAATTTTTATTTATACATATTGTTAAAAAGAAAAATTATATTAATTGTAACTAGAAGAAGTATAAAATTTGTACGTTTTATAAAGTTTTTAAATTAAAGAACGTTCTCAACACAAGAAAGTCAGTTTGAAATCCTCGAAATACCATAATTATAAATAATATAGATTTTTTTATCTTTGTAAAGTGAAATGTTGTGTGACAACAATTATACGTTTGTGTTGTCATTGCCTAAAATTGTCATTGCATTAAATTATATATAAAAATTTATATAAATATTATTATTGTGTATATTATTGTATGAATCAAAACAATAATAATAATAGTAATTAAACAATAATAAAGTGTATAAATTACTATGTATTATATTGTAAAATATAGAACATATGCAAATTACCTAAAGCATATAAGCTGTAATATAAAAAATGTAAATAAATAAAGCATTATGCACAATAAGCATAGTACGCAAAGACGATATAAATTAATATGGGTTTGTTGTTGCACAATTACCTACAATTACAATTATATTTATTATTAATAATTTTATTGGAAATTAATAATAAAGCCGAAGAAGCAAATTCACCCTATATAAACGGTCAAAAAATGGTATTTCGAGGAGTTCAAATTCTAATACTGAACAGGCAAAGCCTAAAGTATAAGAAAATAGTTGGAACTTATAAAACAGTATAAACTTGTAGTTTATTTAAATACATAAGATAGTTTTTATACTTTTTTGAATTTTATTAAACTACATTATTAATTGGATTAGACATAAAAAATCATTGGATCAAAATAAAGATCCGGCCAAAATCAACTTAACTAAAAGGAAAATACTGCAATATTGAAATATACAACAGCAACATTTACATATATATGCCTCCCAATTTACTTTTGATATAAAATATTTATAGTTAAAGTTAGTTATATTTACATTTTGTTATAGGTATAGTTACATTTTGACAAATAGTTTTATATAAATATTATTGTTATATTTTGTTTCAATTTTTTTTTATTATTCAATTTAATTTTCGTTTTAATTTTGTCTTCACATATTTTATTTTTCCAAATTTTTTTTTTAATATTTTATTGATGAATACTGATATTTTATTTTTTTACTTGTAATAGAGAAACTTATATTTAATTACATTTATTTTATGAAATTTTTTCAGTATAAATTTCTGAGTGTTATTTTTCAAAGAAAATTTTACTTTTCCTCTCCATTTCTTTATACTTTTATTTTCTCTATCATAAAGCTTATGCTGTTAGTAAAACAATAACTTCTAAATTTATGCTAATATACAAAAGCTAAAAACTAATTATTATTATATAAATTCATGATTCATTCTTAATGAACTTACAGGTAATGGAATAATACATATTCTTTTCTTTTGTTACTAAAAGAACTCCATTAATTTTTAAAACAAATGCTTATTTCACTTTTATTATTGTTCGATAAAAAAAACTGCTCCTAAAAATGTAATTGTTTATTTAATTAATACTAATCAATACTAAAACGTTTTCGTGTACATGTGTGTTTTCTAATTTCTTTGAACGAGTACAATATAGAGTAAGCTTGTAATGTTTTATTCTCTAAAAATTATAACAATTTGGGTGTCACATATTCATCCATTGTGTTGTCCCTATGGTTAATCGTTCTGATTGATTTATTTAATTTAGAATTAGCTTTTACCATTGTAATGAAATGACCAAATTAAATAAATGTTCCCGAATGTCACAAATAATAATATAAACTATTTCTTTTTTTGTTTTATAGTAAATTCCATTTATACTATTTATTATTTTGTATAGTGTAGTGTACAGTCTGATTATTTTCCGAATATGATAAATAATTAAAACACTACATAGAATTACGATTTAAGAAACAATATTATTTTATTCAAATTGTACTTTTATAATAGCCATGTTAGGTATTCAATAATCACGATACTAATTTTTTTTTTTAAATTAATTATGAACATATATAAATTTTACTTATCTGATTTTTAATATTTTTTAATATTCTAATTGACTTTCATATAATAACAATTCGATATTTTTATATTTATTTTTTAATATTTTAATTAACTATCAACGCGATCACAACTTATATTATATATATATATACACGAGATTTTAATTTTTACTTGATAATGCACCGACGTTTGGATTGATAATAATAATTTTTTAATTAGCAAAAGAAATTTTAATACTCTCAAAAATGTTATATTACAATTACAATAATTGATTATAAAGAAAGTTGCAGTTAGTAATTATAAATTTTAATGTAGTTGTGATCGCTTGATCGATTTTAATAAACAAGTAAATTTTAAGTAAAGGTTTTTTTTTTGTTGTTGTTGTTGTTTTTTATATTTCATTTTAAAACAACCATTTTATTTGGTTTCGTTAATTTTGGGGTTTTGGTGGAGATGGGGGGTTATTCCTGGGTGGCCGAAATGCGAATTTTTCCGTCGGTATTGTATGTGTGGATATTGTAGGTTGTCTTTCTTCACATTCTATATCTGTTCTCGGATTTTACTTCGACTTTTTCCTTTTGTAATTCGTTACTATTATATATAATTAGAACTGTGATTACTAAACTTAGTATCACCAAATTTGAAAATGACGTTAGATCGAATGTATCCCAATTTGCTTGATTTTGTTTGGCTCTTTGTAAATCCCCATGAAGCTCAGTTAAAGATTGACTTCTCATTGCAAATTCTCTATTAATCTCTTCTGAATTTATTGGTTTAATTTCTTTAGATATAGGAGCCATTGTTATTATTGGAATTTCATGTGTGTGGAATTTCATGTGTGTTGAAGTTATTTTCGAAACTAAATTTTCACTTTTTGTGTCTTCGTATGATAATTTTAATTGTTATAGTAAGAAAGTACATATTTATGTTAAATTTAGAATGCCCTTTTCCCTTAGTGCAATTTCGTGAGTTTGTGCTGCACAGAGAGCTACTAACATGTTTTTATGCGGAAACATGTATTACCATGTATTTTTTGTTTTCATTGGAACAATGTGGTTTCCTATCTCCCTGAGTGCGTTATATTGGCACAATTCGTGCTTTTCGCTTTTATTTTTTTGGTCGTAGTACTGAACACAACAAACCTCTTAAGATAGTTTTTTATGGTCTTCATACTGTTACTCCAGAATAGCTTAAAATTGAATTAACATTAACAATGTGCCCAGAAATCAAAATAATGAATATAAAAATCAATGAATGAGAACCCTTCAACTTATTTACTCTATTTTGTGAGAGCTACAACAAAGTTAATTGAATTGCGAAAAACTTGTAAAGCGCCTTTTCATACTGTAGTATACATTAGGATTTTTACAGAGCAATAGCGAGAGGAATTGCAACCGAAACAATATTTGCGGTAGAATACTCTACGTCTACGATATACTTACAATTTTGAAATATTATTCACACCCCTTTGCACACTTTGCACATAGATTACTAGGTACACCATCTCCATGAGACATAATATTAACGAATTGTTCCCAATATATTAACCCCCCTCGCTTCGACACAAAATTTTAGTTAAGACATCTAATAGCCTGTCCTATTTGAAATATAATCCAATCATGAATCCTAAAAAAATATTATTTTGTTTAGAATAAAACAGATTGGTTCATTTATAAAACGAAAATTTCGGAAACATTTTCGCTCCAAAACATCTCACTTGAAAAATTTAATAATCCAATGGATATTGATGATGGTATTAATTCCTTTTTAGAAATAATTGATGATGCTAAAAACTAAAGAATCATCAGTTCCCAAAAAATAGATCCGAAAATATAAAAATATTAAAATACCGGTTTTTCTTCAAAATCTTATTGTTTTAAGAAATACAAAATAAAAGGATATTGTATGGCAACGTACACATAATACTGCAACAAAAAGAGAATAAATTAATCTACAAAAAACTATTTCCCACTATTGTTCGTCTATTACAAAAAAAATTTAACAAACCTTTTTGTAATATCACTAAAGTCCTCAAAAAAAGAAATAAGAACATACCACCTATTGAAACAAATAATAAAATTCTTTTAACCAACGAAGAAAAAGCTGAAGAATTTGCTAAATATTTTCTTAAAATTTATAATATGACAATTAACAATTTAAATACAAATACAGAACAATTAGTTTGCGACAGTATTAGTGCTATAAATAATAGCAATATCACAAATTTTAAATTAGCGACACCATCTGAAATAAAAACTATATTAAAATTTAGTAAAAATAAAAGAGCACCTGGCTTAGATAATATAAAAAAATATCTTACTGAAAAACATACCAAAAAAAATCTCAAATTTATCTTACTCATTTCATTAATATGGTTGTTTTAAAATAAGTAACTTTCCAAAAGCTTGGAAGGCAGCTTCTGTATACTTGTATGTATTCCTAAACCAAACAAAAATCACAAACATACAGCAGCTATAGACCATTTAGTCTCTTAAGCTATCTAGGAAAATGTTTTGAAATGTGTATCAAAAATAGAATAGATGAGTTTCTTGAAAATCATAATGTTATGCCATTTGAACAATTTGGATTCAGGAAATACCACTCTGTTAACCATCAATTATATAGGATTAAAATATTATTAAACAAATTTACAAAACAAAAAATCCATTAGTATGCTCAGTCTCGACATAGAAAAAGCCTTTGATGTAGTATGGCATGACGGTCTACTACATAAAATGCTAATTTGCTAGTTTTGACCCATATATAATAAAAATTATTCAAAGTTTTCTAACCAACAGGAAATGTTGTGTAAAAATAAAAACTGCAAAATCAAATCTGTTAGAAATTCCTGCAGGTGTACCTAAAGGATTAACATTATATAACATTTGTACATATGATATTCCTAAACCTAATCTTACTGATATAGGCCTCTTTTCAGACGATCTCATCACAACATCATCCAATTCACCTACTGAAATAATCTAAAAGCCGCGTATATTGAAATACAACATTACTTTAAATCCTGGAAAATCAACATTAATGCTACTAAAACAAAAGCTATATTTTTTACTCGTAAAAGAAAAATAGAACATTTACCTTCACGTAACATATGACTAAATGGCGAAAACTATATTTTTTACTCGTAAAAGAAAAATAGAAAATTTACCTTCACGTAACATATGACTAAATGGCGAAAATTTAAAATAACTTGGTATAATTTTCGATAATAAAATTACATTTAAAGATAATATACAAGCATCAATAAAGAAATGAAATGTGACATTTTAATCGCGAAATTCTAAACTTAATCATGAAAATAAAATAATTATATTCAAAACAATATAACATTTTATTAAATGGATCGCCAATTTGGGGGAATTGTGATTAATCACACATACAATCCTTACAAATCAAACAAAAAAAAATATTAAAACTTATGCATAACCTATCTTATTATTTCATTAATAAATATTTTTTAGATGTTTATTAATATTATATCCCAAGATATATTTTTTGAGTTCTTGGAAGAGTTACAAATTTTATTTGTAAAGATTTCAGATGTTAAATTATTTTAAGAAATAGGGGAATAGAATAATTATTAAATTAATTTGGGTTACTCTTATTTTTGAGAAGATTAGTCCAGATATCTAAGGTGTTGGTTGGAGTTTCAGACAGCTAGAACAACCAGTTCAACATTTTCGTACATCATTCCTGTATAAATAATGAATTTTCGTTGATTTTCGTTGAGAAGCAAAAATTCTACCTGTTTTGGGTTTTTTAAAACAAAAGATTTCATTCATTTATTTTTCAAATTTCAATTTTGTATTTTTATTTATTTTTGGTTAAAGATCAACGAACTTGCGATCGTACTGAAAGTATGAAGGATTTTTTTACAGGAAATATTGACAATTTTATTATAGTTTAGTTAGATAATTAATATTGCGAAATGTTGTTGTTGAAAATTGACTCATATTTGTATTTGTAAAATATTTGTATATGTAAAATGCTTTTTCTTTAAAGGAATAGGAATGGAAAAATAGAATATTTAGATGATAATTATTGTAAATATTAAATATCTGACTAAATTTAAACTGAAACAGGTCGACCTACAATTTTAATTATTAATTGTTAATTAATCGAAAATATCAGTCCTTATTGACCTTGTGCGTTCGAATGACATTAAATTTTTGAGAAAATTGAAAAAATATAATATAAGATATCCTTATACTAAATTTAAGGATATAATATTAGCAATAATTGAAACAGGTCAACTTATAATTTTAATTATTAAAATTGTATGTGATACAAAATAAATCGCTGCCAAACATAAAAATTTGTTATGTTATTTTATTCCAATTATGACAAAATACTATTGTATGGCCGCTTCACAAAAAAATATTCACAAAAATATTTTATCAATAAGGTCAAGGAACTTCAGAAATGTTAATCCCAACCCGAAGCAGTTTGCTTGTAATTACAAAACTCTTCTAATTAATTACATGACCTCTGCTTATTCAGCAGGATCAAATTGCATGAATAATAATAATATCTGTTTACTCAAAAATTTCGAAGATTTCTTTAAAAGTAATTCAAAATTAGGAGATGAATCAAAGTTAAATGAAGAAGTAAGTGAAGAAACTGTAAAACAATCATCCCTGCAATGTATGAAGCTTTCGCAGTTGCAATTACACATAGAAAAAAAAGTTTCTGCATATGTAGCTGGTTTCATTGTAAAGAAATTTAAATTAATGGCAGAAAAATATGATGATTGTTCTTCATTTATATTTTCTAATCCTGATTCAGAATTGCATAGTTTTATAGTAGCTAGAGAATATACTAATAATAACAAATCATTTTATTAACAATTTCATTATAATTAATAGATTTTTCATAAAAAAATTTTCGTCTGTTAGTAAAAATTTTCGTCTGTTAGTAAACATTCGTTTAATTTAAAAAAAAATATTAATTCATTAATTTATTATAAAGACATTTGTGTTTTGCATAGAAAAAAAACCATTTCGGTTTTTTTTGAAATTATTGTTTAAAATTATTAATAAATAATTATTGCTTAAATATTAACAGGAGACTCACTGGTTCATTCACAAATAAAAAAACATGTAGGGATAATTTGCAGCAGAATGCAATTGATTTTTATAAAAAACATTCCTGTAAAAGAGCAAAAATTAGTAAAATAAAAGATTTAAAATAAATTCTAATTTTTTATTTAAAAATTTAAAAAATTTATTAAAAAATTAAAATAAATTTCAGGAAAAAAAATTAAAAATTTATAATTTAGAAATTTAGAAATTAGCAAATTTGGAAACACCCTGTCTGATAAAAAAAAATTAGTTCCTGTTACAAACAATTTGAAATAAAAGCGCTCAAGTCAATTGCTTAGTGTGAGCCATCTATGTTATATATTATCTATGAGTTTGCACTACATCGTTTTTTTATTCATTTTATAAAGAGTAGTTCAGAGTAGGAATAAAAAAACTCAGCTAATAATGAACAACAACAAGTAGGCTTGAATAATTCGAATCAATATTTTCGTTTCCTCGCCGAAAACGAAAGTATTTATTATCGATAATTAATTCAATATCAATATTGATACACATTAAAGTGCGCCTACACAATGGCAAAATTTAGTGGCGAATTTTTTTAAAGAATGGAAATATATATATATGTATAAGTGCGGTAGAGACAGCAATATCGTCCAGAAATATTTTGGACGTCCAATTTTCGAAATTTAATTTCGAATTGGACGTCCAATTATGGCACAAGACGTCGGATCTCGTCTTGTACCATAATTGGACGTCTAAAAGATGAGATTTTATAGAAAAACTATAAATGGCGTGAATATTATATATATATACAAAATTATATTTTGTCAAATTTATTTTTTTATTTTAAAGCTAGGTATTCACTTCCAAAAAAAGTTGGCAAAATTGTGAGCAAAATATCATATTAAAAATATGTAAATATAGTTTAATATAATATAATCATACTGAGTACCATGTGTATATGACAAAGCAAAAACTAAGAAAAAAATTTTGCCGCTGGTAAAATTTTCTATATAAAATCATACTTTTTTTGAACTGAGTACTAAGCTTTAGGTAAAAAAATGGATGAATTATTTATTTTCAAATAAATTATTTAAATTGCCAAGCAATATTTTTTAGGAACTCTGTCTGTCCGTCTGTCCGTCTGTCTGTCCGTCCGACCGTTTACACAAACTTCTACATCTTTTAAGATAGAGTGTTAAAATTTTGAATATAGATAGATAGTAATAAAATAATAGGTCCAGTAAAACAAAATTTTCTTCTCTCTCTTTTCCCCTCCGAGTTTACATTTTTACTTTACTTGTAAAATTATAACTGCACAATATTTTTAAAAACAAATATTAAGAAAAGTTTCGAAAATCATATTTCTTTAAAGTGCATTAATTAATAAATTATAGTCATTTGCCTCAGACTTATAATTAATCAAAATTCTTAATCATGTAAAATTTTGCAAAAAACGAACATTTTGCATATTTTTAGGAGCTATATAAATGGAATATTGGATATTATTTCATATCACATTATATGTTCAATTAAAAGCAAAATTAGGGAAAACTTAAATGATAAGTTTATATATATGTATTTTGTTGGATTAATAAACTTGGAAGGAAAAAAAATTAATAAAATCGAACAGTTACACATTTTTTACCTATATTTACCATATCATTTTTTATCTTTCCTATGTATAGTACATTGAAAATACTACTAAAACTGCACAATATGCACGTATAGGAATTCCCATTGTTTTAGAATAGCTCATAGTTCTACATGTGGCGATTTTGAGGAAATGTGCTTTTGACAAACCCGGGGTTTGTTTATCGTATTTTTGTTTCATTATTTCGTTAGGCGAATTTTAGCAAGCTATCTCGTTCTATTTTGCCTAAAAAATATAAGTTTCGCCATTGTATAAACCTTACATTATAGTTTTCCCGTATTCGGAGAATTTAATGAAAAAAACGATTTTTATATACAATTATTAAAATATAATTTCCACAATAAATTTAATGGAATAATCGGATATAATATACCTCGTGAATTTAGATGCAATAATGGATTATAAGCAACGATTATTATGTATACATGCAACTCGGTAATTCAATTTTATTTAAATGAAGAAGAAGAATTTTATGCAAATAACTGCTATATGGACAATTCAATAAAAAATTTAGTAATGAACATAATAATAATATTTCTTTAGAAAATTTTTCTGAACATTTAAAAACATATGATATTAATCAATTAAAATTATTATTACTATCACACCAAGATGTATTCTTCAAAGATGGTGAACTATTGAAATTAAACATCATATTAAAACAAAAATGAAATACCCTATAATAAAATATCTGGCAAAAAATACAAAAATTAATTTATCTTTCTTTTACTATTGAAATTAAACATCATATTAAAACAAAAATGAAATACCCTATAATAAAATATCTGGCAAAAAATACAAAAATTAATTTATTAGATACCTAACGAATATAATAACGCATTTAACGAATATAATAACGCATTTAACCAACTGAAGCTATTATTAATATAAATTTAATGGAATAATCGGATCCAGATCCAGAAAGTCCAGATTTTACCAAGGAATTAGTATTAACGATGCATCTAATCACTCAATTGGTGCAATACTTAGCCAAAATAATCATCCCGTATGTTATTCGTCTCGCACATTAAATAACCACCAAACCCGATATTAAAAAAAGAGATTCTTGCAATCGTGTGGCCAGTTAAATATTTCAGAACATATCTTTACGGAAGAAAATTCAGCATTTTTACTTATACTTATACAAACCAAACCCCTTATATGGCTAAATAATGTAAAAGAACCGAATATGAAGTTACAAAAATGGAAACTACAATGAAATGAATATGATTTTGCGATTGATTATCTATTATCTGAAAGGAAAAGAAAGCTATGTAGCAGATGCAGATGGACTGAGCACAAAGCAGATTTATTGCTTATGAAAAAACAAGCGACGATGACAATATTTTATTCAATAACGAAGAAAATCTATTTAAAAATATCTTCAATAACGATAATGATAATAATGAAAAAGACGACATAATGTCAACAGCAGCTACAATACATAGCGGATCAGAAGATGATACATATTATATAAAAACAACGGAAAGAGCTATTAACCTTTACAAAAACCAAATTTATTTAAAAACAGCTGAAACTGAAAATCTTACAATGAAAATACAAGATAAAAAAATTATGTCATTATTAACAAATATAGCAAGTTATTGGAATTAACCCTTTGAGTCGGCACACAATTCCGTACATCACTTTTTATGGCGCACAGAAGTGAAATTTGTTCATGTTGGACTCAATTAAATTGGTAATTTTATTAAAAAAGTGTTTTTATTGCTTTTGTTTTTTAAAATACAATTTTTATAACCAAAACTATCTAGCAAAACTGAACATGGGAAATTTTTTATCTCATAAATTAGATATTTTTCTCCGAACTGCATTTATATTAATTTCATTTGACTTAACACTTTCTTTCACTTTTAACACTTTCTTCACTTTTTATATTAAGCGCGTAAAAAAGTTGTAAAAAATTGTAGGTGAAAAGAATTTGATTTACAAAAAATATTTTTATGATTAATTTTTTTCATATCTTTTCTATGACAAAAAAAAATTATATGGTACAACAACAATTGTACGATAAATATTACAGCAACAATTTAATATACAACAACAATTTATGGAAGAAAGAAATATATTTTAGGGTCTTTTTCATAAGTCAAAAATATGAAAAACAAACCCCGGGTTTGTGAAAAGCACATTTCCTCAAAATCGCCTCATGTTGAACTATGAGCTATTCTTAACCAAAGGAAATGCACATATAATATAATTTTGTTGAAAATAAACTTATCATTTAAGTTTTATCTAATTTTGCTTTTAATTGAACATAATGTGATGTGAAATCATATCAAATATTCCATTTATATAGCACCTAAAAACATGCAAAATATTAGTTTTTTGCAAAATTTTACACGATTAAGCATTTTCATTAATTATAAGAATGAGGCAAATAATTATAATTTATTAACTAATGAACTTACAAGAAATATGATTAGAATAGAAGAAAACTTGGTTCTACTGAACCCATTATTTTATTAATAATAATAATAATAATAAATTGTTCTGTTTATTTTTTCAAAGAAAATTTTACAAAACATTACAACTTGACATAATGTCGTCTGTTGGAGATATGTAGTGGCTAATTTTTAATCAATATATTAATTTTTATTTACTAATAATTCACATTTCTTTAAGTATACTACTTTTCTTATTATTAGGCATTAAATTCATCCACTAAGTTTTTCCGGCACCAAAAAGCGTTAATAATATATTTATAGAATTTCCCAGTTACTTTCCATTTCTCCATTAAGTAAAATAATTACATCATTTTCTTCCAAAATATTCTCTTCGTATCGAGCTTAAGATTGGAAAATTACCTATGAAATGTCCAACATTTTCTTCCACCTGTAGATTGCATAATGTGCAGTTTCTGCGATCACCTACTCGCGACCAATTAGCATTAAGTCCCAACAATCCAGCTCGTGCTTTAAATGTCCATGCTATTAATCTACTATTGTTAACATCGTTGAAGTAAGTGTGCCCTATGAAGTGATCTAATTTTCTGTATATTCCATGAGAACTGGTTTGTGCATCTTGCAGATCTTTTTGTAATTGCATATTTTGAAGATTTTCAAGTGTTTTATCAATATGTGTTTTCCAGACATCTTCATGTAAAGGCAACGCTGACCAACTAAAACCAGTATTCTCCGCTAGGATATTCCATTCTTTGAACCAGTATAATTTTTTCTGCATAATTTGTTTTGATAATATGTGTGGCAACCTGTTTACTTCATATCTAAAGAGAGTTTTATGTATATATGCCATATGTTATTTCAACGTGTATAAAAGAAGGTCAGGCACACCAGTTTCTAGGCTCAGAATATAATTTGGCGTAAAGTTCGGTAAACCAAAAATTCTTTTTATAAAATACCTTTAAAATTTATCCACCTCCTTGAAATTCGAAAACCCCCAAACTTGAGCTGCATAACTGAAAATCGATCTCGAAACAGCATTGAATATTTTAAATTTTGTTGAGAACCTAACTTCCTTCTTTCCCAATAAATTTTTCCACGTACTATTTAAACTATTTTTTGCTTTTACTTCTTTCGGTGTCATAACTAGGCCCAAATATTTATATTTCTTAACTATTTCTAATTCAGTTATAATACCATTTTTCATTTTTAGCTCTTTTCCCCCCATTACTAAAAATCATAATTTTCGATTTTTCTAGATTTATATTGAAATTCCAAATTTTACAGTAATATTCTAACTCATTTATCATACCTTGTAGTACATTTACATCTTCGGCCAACAATATAATATCGTCAGCATACAATAAAACACGAACACAGATATTATCCAAAAACAGTACACCACCCAAAAAGTCATGCAAATCGTTCAGCAATAATGCAAACAGCAAGGGGCTAAGTAAACATCCTTGCTTTACCCACATAGATGTGTCAAAAAAGTCAGATACATGCTCCGCATCCCATACTGCGGCTATATTGTTTGTATATAAACTTTTTAACAGCGTCAAAAATTTTGTTGAGATTCCCATACCGCTTAATTTAAAAAATAGTGCTCTACGACTACGATCAATTCCATCAAATGCAGCTTTAAAATCTACAAAAAATCCATATACCTTTTTTTTTCGCTGATTTTTATTTTAATTATACTCGATAAGTTATATATAATATCTACTGCGGAATAATGTTCTCTGAATCCTGCTTGATATTCATTTAAAATTTTATGCTTCTCCCATTTTGCTAGCCTGTTTTGCATGATTCCTAATAATATCTTCGCTATACAATTTATAAACGAGATCCTTTCTTATAAATTGGAAAAATTATTGTCTTCACAAAACTTTCATCTACTTTACCCTTATTAAGCATATCTGAGAATGCTTTTGCTAACAGTTTTAAAAAATTTTCAGGTGCATTTATAAAAACCTCTTGCGGCAGTCGATCTTCACCTGGTGCTTTATTTTCTTTGACTTTTTGCAGCATTCGATGTACCTCATAAACTGTTATTTCTCTATCGAGATCTTCATCCTCTATGAATGGTTCTGCCCATTGCATCGGTTCATATAAAATTGGTGGGTTCAACAGTTTTTCAAAGTAGCTTTTACAATCCTCTGCCTGTAATTCTGAACCAATTTTAAAGGTGTTTTGACGCAATTCATTCGCAAACTTCCACCATCCTCTTGAGTCTTTCACAGTATTTAAATTTATTTCCAGGTTTTTATAATATTGGTCACGCTTAGCCACACATAGTTGTTTGTACTTTTGGGCCAGATTTTTATATTCTTTTTTTATTTCAATATTATTTGTACGTCTCCATAAATTTAATAATTCAAATGCCTTTACTCTGGCATTATAACACGCAAAGTCATACCATTTTTGTTGAACATTAATATTTTTTAATCTCTGTGGCGTATTGCCTACACATTCTTTTATCATTTTAGTTAGATCGCTCACCAAGATTGTTTCATTATTTTCTTAATAAAGTCTGGCCTTAGTTATCAGTTTATTTTTGTAAATATTAATATCCTTCCTGTTACGGTAATAAATTTTCGGTAATAAATTTTCGGTTTTTTTATTTTCGGTAATAAATTCATGCTCTTAATTTCCAGGTTTCTTGGCTGTACAGCTAAATTTAACTTGATAGGCAAATGGTCAGAATATATTTCTGTATCTACTGTAAAACTTCTAACATGTTCAGATAATTCTCCAGAAATCGCGCAGATATCATTTACTGATACGCCTATAGTGGATATAAAAGTTATTTCCCCTTCATCATCGCCGTACGTTCTCCCATTTAAAATAATTAGACCATTATCAGTACATAGTTAAATAAAGTCCTTCCCCTTGCGATTAATTACTTTATCCTTTGATGATATTTTCTCTAAAATTTTATCATTTTGTAGTATATACTTTTCCAAAGTTTGCGATTCTTCTCCTATTCTAATATTCATGTCTCCCATTATAACCACATTCTTCATTTCATTCTGTTCCAATAGCAGTTTTAGATTGCTGAATTGATCGCGCCAGCTCTCTTGTCGTAGATAAATAGGTATTAAAATGAACTTTTTGTTTGCATACACGACTTCTAGCGTACTCCATTGATTTACTTGCACAAATTCTACTTTTATATTTTCTTGTTTTAAGCTTTTTTTAATACCAAAGAGCCCTCCTCCAATAGCTCGTCCCCTCATATTATTGCGAGACGCTGCTTCCCATTTTAATTTATATCCTCCAAAATATTTTTCGAATTTAAAAAAGTCTTTCTCCTCTACGTGTGTCTCATGTAGAACAAAAATATCTTGCGATTTTATATAGTTAAAAAATTCCGCGAATAGATTTTTTCCAGCCATCCCGTGCACATTATATGATATTATACTAATTATTTTTTCATTCATTTCATTGTTGTTTGACATACCAATACCCAACATACTTTTATTATTTTCTAATACTCTATTTTTTGATGATTGCTCTATATTTAAATTACTAATATTCTTTCATTACCTATATTGTTACTTATATCTAAAAATTCATAATTTTCTGTACTTACTTTGTTTAAATATAAGTCTAGAATACTATTATTTTCTTCATTTGCTTTACGTGATAGAGTCTTACTTTTATCTAAAAATTTAAACAATTCAATATTTGTTGATTTTTTAGTATTTAGTTTATTAATATTTAAATCTAATTTATTTATCTTATCTTCTATATATTCTACCCTATTCGCCAAACAGACGACTACTTCCTATACATTTTTATTTTCATTCACAATAGTTTTGTTGCAATTTTCTATAAGATTCTTCCATTATTTTATTACTGTCTATCTACTTTATAAATTTTATAACCCTATCTTAATAGATGTAGAAGTTTGTGTAATCAGACGGACGGACAGAGGACAGACAGAGTGAAACTAATATACACATTTTTACCAAATTGGTTGGAAATGTGCTAAAAAAAAGTCCGACATTGCCAAATTACATATACATACAATATGATTTTTTAATTATTATTATTTGTAAAAATTATAAATTATACTGAAAAAAATAGTAGGTACCAAATTATAGTATGTATGTAGGTATAACAAAAATATGAAGGGTAAATATGAAGGTGAAGGGTAACGGTAAAAGGGTAAAGTTTTGAATATTTTATATACCTAAACAAAAATCAAAATTAGAAGTTTTTAAATTTTTATTGATAAGTTAGTTATAAAAAAATTATACATACAACATACATATATATTAAAAAAAATAGAACTGAAAATACATACAAACCACAATAGTTGAAACCCACACAAACAAAAAAGACCTTTCAGTCATCAAAAACTATTTTAAAATTAACTTCAGTTCTTAAAGTTCCCTACCGGAAATTTGAAACACTAAACTTCACACATTTATTTCCAAAATTTTTTTGAAAAAAGGGGTAATTATAATAAAATTTATTTATTACAAAATTGATAATAAATAATACCAAAAATGTAAAACAACATCCGTGAAAAATATATCTTTATTCTGTAGAAAAAAGTCATAAAATGGGCAATAAAATGGCCCACTTTAAGCTTTAAGGTGTTCGCACAGGTAAAAGGGGTGGAATATTAAAAAAGTAAAACACCTATCCGTGAAATTTATTTTAGATTTAAAGGGCTGGCTTATTTTTTTAATTTTAAAAGTCTCAATATAAATTAAAAATATTAACTAGGTAACAAAATTACTCTATTTTACTTTCAATTTTTATAATTATCAATGTGCGAACAAAAATATTCCTTAGGATGATCTTTACATGTATTTTTCAAAAAAAATAAATTTTCTCTCCTTAAAAATTGCTGCCCGAATTAAAAAAAACCTAGTCCGGCTCTTATTTGCTATTTATTAATTTTGACAGTGGGGTGGTGAAAAGAAAGAGACTACTATATCCAGGCTGGCTTCAATTTTTATTACTTATGCTCCTCCATATTTTCTTATTCGTAGATTCTAGACTACTTTTGTTTGCATGGAAAAAGTGTTCCATCATAATAATATAGATACATTGGTAAACAATTTATTGGTAAATCAAATGTTGTTTTGATATGCATCATTTATTCATATGCATACATTTCATTTTTAATAAGTATCTTTACCAGTAAATTTTTAATTTTTGTTTCCATGAAATTGAAAGTAAAAGTTCAAGTTCAATATAAATATTATATGCGGTATGCGCGCGACTTAAATAATGCAAATAAGATGACAAAAAAATGTCAATACAAAATGCTATGCAAAAATTATCATTGATTTTATTTATCGTATTATTCGTACTTTTTTCTACACATTTTGACCAGTTTTTTTTGTATGAGAAATAAATACTTTTTTCTACACATTTTGTAAAGTTTTTTTTGTATGAGAAATAAATACTTTTTTCTACACATTTTGTTAGACCACTTATTTCCATACACAATCTACATTTTGACCAGTTTTTTGTATGTGGAATAAAACCCAGAAAAAATAGTCAAAAAGTAGATTTTGTATGGAAATGAGTGAGCTAGAACCGGTATATAGTAACTACTGGTATCGGCTACATAGCAAGTCCTTGGATAGTTTATCTACGCACGCAACTATCTTGTACCCTTTTTCTCATCCTGCACCATCGACCTGCATTTTGTCCGCTGATCCGGATTCATACAGTTCGATAATCGCATCCTGGATCTTTTCCTCAACTTTGTGCCATTTCTCCATATCCATCTTACGCTTACTTGGAAGGATATGCATCAATATCGCTCTCATCGACAATTGCGACAACATTTTCTTCAACCACTGCGGTTCCAGACAAAGCTAATCCTCTTGCCTTTTTGGGTTCCTTCAGAGGTACACTATCTTCTGAACGATTCCTGTTCTTAGTTCATTTATCAGCTGCAGCTTCGCCTTTAACTGATCCATGATGGCCTGCTCTGCGCTCATCATATCTTCTCTCCCGCCTTCTGTCCTAATACTTTCTTTCTATCTCCTCTGCCTACGTTTTCTATCTTCTCGGTAATCTTTCTCCCTTGTTGGAGTCCGATCGTTTCGGGTGCAGCGTTCTGACCCCATCCCTAATCTCCTTACCAGACGCACGCGCATTGGAGTCCGATCGTTTCGGGTGCAGCGTTCTGACCCCATCCCTAATCTCCTTACCAGACGCACCGGATGTGGACGGCTGCGGCTCAACCTTCTTGGGTTTCGCGAGCTTTCTCAACTATACCGATTGAATAACAGCTTTGGCTCTGACAAGTTGTTCTCTGTCCCAATCGCTGGGATCCTTCTGATCTTTTAGACTAAGCCTCTCTAGTATTCTTCTGGCACTTCTCAGTGTCACAACTGCATTTTTCCGAATGTTGTGTGACTCCATGCCAGTGTGAGGATTTATTTTTCCGAAGACTGGTTTTTTCAACAGATCCGGTGCTCGAGCCTACCTTAATTGTGGAACTGCCCTGATCTGCCAAATTAATGATGGTCTTGTTACCATCATCCTCGATGTCGGAGCCAGAATTTGACAGACCCATAACCAGTTCGAAGTCCCTCGCTGTAAGTATGACTCGCAGCTCTTCATCAGTATCGAGGAAGTCAGTATCTTCGCTGCATGCACTGCGACCTGTTTCCATCGCAGTGCATGTTCCTACTGGCGACTTAGCTCCTTTCGAAGTCAAGCCCTCGCCGTCTGCCGTATGTTCAGACGACACTTGTGTTGATATCCCAACACTGCTCATGTCCTTTTTCGTTGCCATTTTCATCATCGTGTTGTCGATTCACTTAGTTGTCAAACCTCCCTTGTAACCTTATTGGTATTGTTGGACCTACCGGTATGGTTGGACCTAATTATTTTTCCTGAAAATTTAAAAAAACATTGGGTTTTTAGAAAAAAAAATTATTTTAAATATATACATATTTATTTATTTTATATATACATATACATATTGATTCTAATTAATTAATTTATTTTATTTATTTATTTTATATATATAAGGTCTAAAAAGAAGAAGAATAATACATATTCGCAATACCACAATAAATATTTTATTTTATTTTAATACAATTGTGTTTTATTTTATTGCACAATACCACAATAAACATCAATTGAGTCATCGCAATTAATATCTTCCGATTGTCATTAACAAAAATTTACTTGCTTTTTATAGAAAAAAATTAACATTTTGAGCATGATTTTTTTATATAAATTATTTTCATATTTTAACATTTTCTCAAAATTTGATTCACTTGTTATAAATCTAGAAAACAGTGATAATATTAAATGTTGTAATCTATATAAATGGGATTCAAATTCTTGTGTTGAGTTCAATTCAGCTAGAGAAGTAAATTCCTAAAAATTAAAATAATAAAATAAATGCAAAATAAATTAATTTATAAAATTTGAAAATTACCTGATTTGTTGAAAATTATTTTCTATGTTCTATATTTTTTTTATATTCAAATAATAATTATTCTTTTTTATATTCAATAATAATTATATTTTTTATATTCAATAATAATTATTTTTTTTATATTCAATAATAATTATTTTTTTCACTATGGCTACTAATTTTTTCTTTTCAAATTAGTATTTTATAATTAAAATTTTAAAATACTTTTCAGGTTAGAATGAAATTTAACTCTTTTGTCAAAATTTATATCTGCTCAGACCATCATGATATTTTGACATAAAAGTTAAATTTTCGGCGCATGGAAAAGATGAATTTCAATGTCAACATTTTGAATTTGCTTGTCAAAATTTGGAGTTTTAAAATATTTTTAACCAATTTGGACAGGGCCTAAGATTTACTTATTACGTAATACAGGAAAATTCCGATAAAAACCTTTTAATTAATTTTTGAATTTTTTATTTTTTTTGTATATTTTAATTAGTTTTATAATTTTTTTGTTATTTTTTTTTGCTAGAATTATTAATAACAATAAATTTGTTTTTTTCACAAGAAATTAAAGAAATATTAATAATAATAAAAAAGAATTTAAAAAAATGTTATATCAATTATAGAGTATTGTAATGAATCAATACATATGAGATAGGCCTCGTACATATTAATAATTTTATTTTTAAAAATATTTAAAAAAAATTATGTAAAATTTTTAAAAAATTAGTCAACAAAAAAAAAGAAAAATTTCATCAATTTTTTTTTTGAAATTAAACTAATTGGTACAGCAAACTTGATGGTAAATATTAAAAAAACTCACCAGCAAAAAAAAATTTTTTTTCTGTCAAAATTTAAAATTTAAACTATTTGGCACTCACCCTTAAATCATAAATGTAATTCTCATGACATTCCTACGTAGAAAAAAAAGGTAAATTATTCAAATGTTTAAGAATTTGATTTTGTTTAATTTGTATTCTTTTTATATGTGTCTTATGGCAAATTTTCCCCAGTCTTCAGAGCCAAATAGCATAACATTGAAGTATGTCTTTAAATATTTATCATTTTATTTTCCAAGATTAATTTTGATTTACGGTTAGTATAGGTATAGGATATAATAATCTAATAATTTTATTACATTTTTCGATGGTTTAATATTCAAACCTACGTGCCTAATTCGTTATCTGTCGTAAATAAAAATGTAATCGCCATCAATTATCCATTTTATTGACAATTAAAGTTTTATAATTATGGGCTCTTTTTAAATTCAAAATACTGTTTGCATATTTTGAGTCTATGTTACATTTTCTGGCCACATAAATTAAAATTATAGCAACTTATGGTTTATACTACTACCTTTTATATGCCACATTTTTGGGGCTTATTTTTTACGTCCACTATTTGGGGCTTATTTTTTACGTCCAACCTATTACGTCCACTATTTTTTTTACGTTATTATCCTTAGATAATAGAATATACCTATGCGCTGTATCAAAACCAACACTACTAAAAAGCCCTGAACAAAGTCAGTGCACTAACACATATATACCAAAAGGTATTCAGAGAATTTAATATGGAATATAATTTTTCTTTGATAAAAATTGTGTGTTTAGTTATAATAAAACTAAATTTATAATTTTTGTAATTAATTATTTTATTAAAAAATTTAATTACGTATAATTTACATTTATATTATGATTTATATTATTTAAGATACATGTAATAATACGCTTTTCTTATAATTGTATGTGTTTTTACTTCAATAATGGCTATTGATAATATACAAATTGATCAATTGGCACAGAAATGCGTATTGTTACTTGTATCTGAATTTAAATATTAATAAATTAAAAATAATATACAAAAAAATACTCCTGCACAACATATACGTCCCCTGGAACACACTGCACAACATATTTATAAGTCCAGAAGTTTCATATGAAAAAATAAACAAATTCATTAAAAAAATTATTTTTGATTTGTAGTAATTTGGGTAAATTACCCAGGATTTAACTTAAGTAATAAGTCTTCAACAAAAAAAAAATCAACAAAAAAATATGTCTTCTTGACATGTTAAATAAAAAAATAAATTAAATATAATTAAAAAAATAACAGAAAAGATGTATTTGGCAAAAGCCATTGCAAATCATTATATGGAACTTCGGATCCATGTAAAATAACATTTACTACTAAATATTTATTAATACTAATTCGGACAGAAATAATGCATTCTAAATCGTCGCTATTTTCGAGTAAGACAAATACACATTAATTGTGTAAAACAAAGTAAAACAAAGAAAAATGATTTTTTGTTAAAAATTATTTTTAAAAATACTATAATCTTTAATAATGTCAGATGCAAAAAAATCATCTGACCTTTTTCTAATAAAATATTTAATTTTTCGAATTTTTTTGGTGGATCCCGTCTTTGAATATTTTCTATAGGTACTAAATACTGCGGATAATTTGGAAAAATTGAAGGTATAGCACCGACATTTAATTTATTAAATTTATTATTTTCGCATTTCATATAATCTTCTTCTCGAAAATAAATCGCACAAACAGCAGAACATTTTGTTGCCTGCCAGTCACTTCTGTGAATAGCACTTGTCCACTTATTTTTTAAATCCTGATCTTTAGGAAAACCAAAAGTTGGAATCGATGGTTCTGAAGAAAAATAATTTGACTTGCAATAAGGTAACAATGTCGACGCATTATTTAACTTAAAAAATCAAAAAATTGCACGAATTTTGCACACTTAGTTTATATTAAATTATGAAAAACACCAATTATTAACTATAAAATAAATAACACATAAATATCAGAATATTATTAATAAATATTAAGATATTCCAGCAAGAAATTTTATTTCTTGTCTATATCAAATTTGCACTAAATTTTTATCATAAAAATAAACTAGGTAAACCAAATAATCGCACAATTTTTTTTATATAAAACAAATCTACAATTATTAAATTATAATTTGCACTACTTTTTAAGAAAAATATCTTATTATTTACCACAAAATATCAATTTAAATTGTTTGTTTTGCTCGCGTCTGTTTATACCGCCATTAAATTTGACATTAGAAAATTTTTGACTTCTGACTACTTTCGTGGTTTCGATGTATGCGTACATCAGGGCTTTTAGTAGTGTTGGTTTTATCTGTATTATAAATTTAGTGAAGTACTTTTTCATACATAGAACTTTGACTGCTTATGAAGTGGTTTCCGCATTGAAGTAGAATAATTTCAAAAACGGGATTTTTAAAGAGGGAAAGGTGGCTGAATATATTTTAAAAAATATTAGTATTAGTATTTTTCATAAAACTGTATATTAGCATTGATTTTAAATAACTAGATAAATCACCGACGCTGCATACTTTCGTCAATAGGTGCCGCCTCATACACCATTTTCAGAAATTTTAAAAATAAATTGAAAATATGTGAGCAGCAAAATAAATTCTCAGATAAGAAAAAAATTTATATTCCTTTATTGCGTTTTTTCTTTTTTGTTGATTTTTTAAACCTTAGAATTTTTATTTTTATTTTATGTTAGCGAAAATTACATTTTTATTTTATGTTAGCGAAAATTATATTTTTACAAATACCTATATGAAAAAAATTAGTTTTGTCTTATATATGATTTGATAACCTTATAAACATTTAAACATATGTACATATTCATATATTATATAAAGTTGAAAATTAAAAATTAAATTAATTTGTTTAAAAATGCTTTAAAAAAAATAAGTAAAAAAAAATTAATTTAAAAAAATGGGAATTGAACCATATACATATAAATATATGAAAAATATGAAGCAAAATTATTCCTGCCTGTCTATGAATAGTGATGTTACAATTATGGCAGATTCTTTCCTTATTACAATATGTATATATTTATTATATATGTGAGTAATATGATTATTATAGTGGATTCGCAATACGACTTCAACGCAAAGCAAAGCAACGCAGAAAAGTTGAAATATAGGAAATCAATACTTTCATTCACAATGCAAAGATAACAAAGCAGCGTAACGCAAAGCAAAGCAAAAGTTGGCCAGCTTTCAACTTTTGTAACTTTGAAGCGATGAAGTGTCAAAATAACAATATATTATGATCAACAACATATTATTTTTCTAGAAAAAATTGAAAATAAATATGGAGTATAATTTATTAAAAATATAATAAATAATTTCTATTTTATTTTATTTATTTTATAAAACCAATAAAATATGTTATATAGTTCCTTATTTCATTGATAGGTAATTAGAAATTTAACTCACAAAAGTATAGGGACATCAAATTTATTTACATAAAAAATTAAATTTTAGTACTTGGTATGACAACCTTTTGCTTTAATTCTGCTTGGCATAGATTGTACGAAATTTGAGGTTTTTTTTTTGTCTAAATCTGAGTCAATCAAATTCAGTGAAGAGAACTGAATCACAGGTGTTAAATAAAGCAAAGGAGGAAGCAAAAATCAACAACGGAGTAATAACTTCAGTAGATAATTCAATGAACGATATTATGAACAAAATTTTGACTATGAAATTAAAACCTCCCAATAAACTATAATAGCGATGCTTTCACAACATCATTACTAAGTTCAACTACAATTGAAAGTGTAAAAAAGAAAACAAAAAAAATTTTTACATAAAAGTTTTATAAATTCATTTTATAATAAGAACTTTGAAATTTATATTGAAAAAATAAACAAATAAAAAATAATTTATTTACAAATATATTTTTTGTTTTTTATTGTTTTACATTTCAGGTGACCATAATTTGAATGTTCTATCAAATGAAGCAGTTGCTATATATTGTGAATTTAATGAAATATCTACACTTATTATTTTACCATCATGTCCTTGGAGTGTTTTTAATGGTTGCCATGTTTTATTTGACCAAATCTGAAAAAATGTATACATTGTAGTGAAGTAAATATCCTTAAGACAATTACCTAGTTTCCATGTACAGAGTTGAGTTGGGTTGAGTTGAAATGGGGTTGAAATGGAACCATCAATTATTCGTTCCATTCCAACTCAACTCAACTCTACCCCTGTTTCCATGCACGCTAACTCGAGTTCAACTCGAGTTGAACTCGTCATGGAAACAAGGTAAATGGTAAATAATAGTTTTTTTACCTTCGTCGTGTTATCATAGCTACTAGTAACAAGAAAATTACCACCATATTTTTGATATTTAACATCGGATATTAAGTTTGTATGAGCTGGAATTGTATATACAATATACGTGTTGTCTCCTTCGTAGATGCCATATCTACAAAAAATTCATTATATATATAACGATATGTATCGGATTATAATATTAAAATAGATAAAAAATATTCACTCACACAATAATGATTGTTATTACTGGGGGCCTATTCTTGAATTTCATTCGAAAAGTTCCACCGGTGGAAAGTTCCGCCTAAAATTCCGAACACCTTCAGAAATCCGTATTCTTGAAACCAGGCGGTACTTTATTTCACCTCACCTAAAATTTTATCCACCTTCCGAACAAGGTGAAGTTTCAATGTCATATTTCTAATGTTTGACAGCAATTTAATAAAAAACATAAACAAAACAAAAAAATCTTGTTTCTGTTTTAATTTATGAAAATAAATTAAGCTTAATTGTTATATAAAATTATACAAAAAATAATAAACGTGTATCTTTTTGATTTACAAAATATAAAATTGAACAATAAATTAATTAGTGTGGATTTTTCTGTCATATAAATTAACGATCGTGTTTTAATATAAAATATTGTAATAAGTTAACCAATTATGGCTGGTTTAGATGAATTAGGTAATGTATTAATTCGGCGATCAAAATCTGCAAAAGAATGTTAGTTGCAAATGTGTGTTGTAAGCAATGTAAAATGCAATTACACACCACGTCAAAAGAGCTTTCTGGTACACCTTCATGACCAGAGATACGAGTTTCTCCAATAAAATCTCTCACGCGTTCTTCATACGTTCTTCATGGACCTCCATCTGTTCCACTAACATGTTTTTTTACTGTGGAGGCTTTATTCCTCACCTCATTTTTTATATCATGCCAACACTATAAATAAAATCGTGTTTATAAAAAAAGTATACTTTATTTAATAAAAAAAAATGTATAGTCAGTACATACTTTTCTCCAATTTTTGAAATCCTTCTGGGATCCAGGTATAGCATTAAATGTTATAGAACCTTTCTCCCATAATTTCGCAGCATCTTTATATGTGAAAATGCTATCAAATTTACCACTTCTCAATTTAGGATGTTGCTCTAAAAAATATAAAAGTACATCCTTTTGAGCTTTGGAAACATTTCCACTTCTTTTCCTTATAATTCCACTCATAAAGAATTATTTTATAATGAATTATATATACACAAAATGTTTTTTTTTTTGTAATTTACTTTTTACTTAAATTTGTTGATAATATAAACAAAAAAATTAAATTTGACAGCTTTATAAAATGTTTTTAACCATACGGAACTTTTTCTAATGGTTTTACCCATTCGGAACTTTCCGCACTGCTTTTGTTCGGAAAGTTCCGCAAACGAATCTCAAGAATGCGACATTTCAGACTTCCGTACGAAATTACTAACTTTGACAGTATTTCCGCGGGGAACAGTTTCCCCTGGTTTCAAGAATAGGCCCCCTGCTACTGTTTTTAATTTTATTTTCCCTTGATAATTTTTTCTAGAATAAAAATTATTTTGCTTGAAAATTTATTTTCCTTTGATAAGTCTTTCTAGAATGAAAATAAAAATTTTCTATTTGTAAACAAATGAAAAGTCAAATTTAAAAAAATATCCAAATATCTCACAAAATAGCGTTCATTGAGATTTCGTGATATTTTCTGTTCTAAATGGTCTGACATTTGTTGTTGTTGTGTACTTTCTGATATTTTCTGTGCTAAAGTGTGCTGTCCAAAACTGTTCTGAAAAGTCATTGAACGAAGCTATTAGCTTTATTATTTATTATTTTATTTATTATTTAAATATAAGCTAAAGCTATACGAAGCTATTAGCTTTGTTCAATGACTTTTCAGAACAGTTTTGGACAGCACACTTTAGCATAGAAAATATTTTTTTTTTTTATTTTTTTTTTATTTTCAACAAAGCATTTACACTTTCTTAGAATTAGATAATGAGGTTGTTGTGCTATATATTACTCTACTATTAAATTAGTTAACAAAAAAAGTTACTCTACTATTAAAAGTATAGATAACAAAGTAAATAAAAGTATCAACAATAGATATAAAATATTAAAAGAAGAAACTATGACTGCGGCAGATTCAGGAGTCTATGTTGCAGTAACTTTGAAGAAATATTAAAATCAATAATTAAATAAAATTTATTAAATTCCGTCATTAAACTGTTTATACCGGACAACATATCATAATTGGAGCAAAATTAACATTTAAAAGCCGATATTGACGAACTCTAAAATTAGGAACATTGATATTAAATAGGCTTAGCAAATTTGGCGAATCAATATCAGACGAAAACAATCTGAATACAAAAATAGCTTTAGCAACTGACCTCCTTTCCGTAAGGGAATTAAGGTTAAACAGCCTTAATCTAGGCGAGTAAGACGGTAAATTGTTAGAGTCAGTCCAAGGGAGGCATCTTAGGGCAAACTTAAGAAATCTCCTCTGAATTGCCTCCAAACGATTAACATGAATACAATAATACGGACACCATAAAATGGACGCATATTCAAGAATAGAACGAATAAACGCGACAAACAAAGTTTTAATAACATATGGGTCAGAAAAATCAGCAGCATATCGCCTAATCATGCCCCACATTCTATTCGACTTGTTAACAATAAAGTCAATATGCATATGGTATGATAGTTTAGGGTCTAGCATAATTCCCAAATCTTTTACACAATATACCCGATTGACAATCTGGTCACCAATATTATACATACCAATATACGATTCCACACGACGAGAAAAAGTTATGACTTAACATTTATCGATATTAAGTGATAGTTGATTTTTTGAACACCACAGATAAAATTTATCCAAAATAATATTCAGTTTATGAAAACTATTAGCATCTTTACCGGACATATATATTTTAAAGTCGTCAGCAAACATTAACAAATGACAATCGGGTAAGAATTTAACAATGTCATTAACAAAGAGAATAAATAATAGTGGTCCAATATGGCTATCTTGGGGGACACCAGACGGTACCAGTATTTCACCAGATATACAATTACGGAATTTAACATATTGACACCTATTACATAAATAACAAGTGAGCCATTTAACAAAAAGTTCCGGAAAACCCATTTTATGCAATTTGAAAAGCAATAAATTATGATTAACTCGATCAAATGCTTTGCTAAAGTCAGTGTAAATAGCATCTACCTGGTTCCCTTTAGCAAATTCCGATGAAAAAAAATTGGTAAATAAGAGGAGATTAGTAATCGTCGATCGTTTCTTCATGAATCCATGCTGATTATTGCATATTACTGTTTTACAATAAAAAAATAAATGATCTGTAACAAGTGCATCAAATATCTTTGGAATAACTGATTGTTTGCAGATACCCCTATAATTATTAATTTTATTTTTGCGTCCAGATTTAAATATCGGTACTATGAATGAACTTTTCCATAATAAAGGAAAACAGCCACTTCTTAGCGATACATTAAACATATGACACAACACAGAATGTAGTTCAACAGCATAGTTACGAATGAAACCTGATGGTATGCCGTCAGGTCCAGGATTAAAATTAAGTTCCATATTTTTAATGTAGTTAAAAGTTTCTTCAGCAGAAATATTGATTTCATTAAAAAGTACTTTGGAACTATCACCCATATAATTAAAAAAAGCTTTATCAGTTTGTATGTTATCATTGTTATAAACTGATTTAAAAAAAGAAGCAAACAAATCACATGACGCTTGTGCTGTATCTGCACGATTGTCACCAAAAAAGAAAGTTGTAGGGTAACCATCAGTTTTATTTTTGGAATTGATAAACTGCCAAAATTTTTGCGGACATGATTTAATAGAATTCTGAATATAATTAATATACACAAAATATGCATTTGTTAATGAGGTTTTCAATTCAGATTTAATACTTCGATATATAACAAAATCTTCATATCAGAAAAGTACAGAACAATAACAATTAATTTAAATGTCAGACCATTTAGAACAACTTTGCATACCAAATCTCAATGAACGCTATTTCATATTTTTGGATTTTTTTTTTTTTATTTGTAAACAAAAAAATTTTAAAATTGCAAATGGCTGAAAATAATAATTTTAAATTTTTTTTTTAAAATATTTTTTGGTACACGGAATTTATTTATTTTAAGATTTTTTACTTAAAAAATAAAATAAAATATTTTAACTATTTAAAAATAATTCTTTTAATATTATTTTAAAATTTATTTTTTATATTTTGATACATATTTTTATTTTATACATAAAAATAATAAATAATTAGCTAAAAAATTTAGTTATGTTGTTATTGGAAAACTTAAAAAAATTAATTAATTTCATTATTTAAATTTTTATTATTTGTTTACAACAATTTTTTTTATTTTTGTTTACAAACAATGTACTTTGACAGAAAATTCTCATAAATTTTCAAAAATAATTTTGTGATATTTTTCACCCTAACAAATTTGTAGGGGCAGAAAATATCAGAAAATATCCAAAAATATCACGAACTGTCAGTTCATTGAACAGCAAAAAATATCAGTTTAGAACAGAAAATATCAACAAATTTTCTCATTGAACGGCAAATCGTGATATTTTCTGATATTTTCGGATATTTTTGGATCTTTTTTGCTCAATGTACAAAGCTAATGAAAGCAAGCCTACGAATAAGATATATATGGAAGCAGCATAAATGTTCCCTCTCTTTTTAACACATTAACATTTTAATTTATTGAAAAATTTGTTTATGAAGCCACGATTTCGATAGTTCTCTTTCTTTTCACCACAGAACTGTCAAATTAATAATACGAAAAATATTATAACAGCTGATTTTAGATTTACAAGGCTGGCTTATTTTTTTAATTTTAAGAGTCTAAATATAAATTAAAAATATTAACTAGGTAACAAAATTACTCTATTTGACTTTCAATTTGTATAATTATCAATGTGCGAACTAAAATATTCCTTAGGATGATCTTTACATGTATTTTTAAAAAAAATAAATTTTCTCTCCTTAAAAATTGCTGCCGAATTAAAAAAAACCTAGTCCGACTCTTATTTGCTATTTATTAATTTTGACAGTTCGGTGGTGAAAAGAAAGAGACTACTATATCCAGGATGGCTTCAATTTTTATTACTTTTATAAAATTTATACACCTTCCATATATTCTAATTCGTTGAAGCAAGCAAACATATAATATGGAATTTTAGTGCGCTTGCGTAACTATTCTTCAAACTATAAATATTTTAATTATTCTTATTCAATTTTATTTGCAATATAAATATTTGAAGCGTTCAACATTGTTCAAACAAAAATAGTATATATTGTTTATTTTATTAAAATGTAGTTTTATTTATGCATTTTCAGAATGTTCTTTATGGCCATCAATTTGAGATCCTATTTCTTCATGATTAGATAAAATATCCAACTCCGAAAATAAATGAAACCAGTCAGCAGATTTACCAACTTTTTCAATTTTATTGATGTTTAAATTAGACAAACTTTGCTGTTCTTCAGTATTTTGGCTCCCATTAATTGTTTTAATAGGATTAATTAATGTCGTTGAATAAAATTTTAAGTGATCATTATCATAATTTGACATAGTTTCAACCAATAAATGTATATCAATATTTCTTAAAACATTATCTTCAACATTTTCTGGTATATCCACGAGATTTTTAACTGGTATTATATTTTGTTCAATATTAGGGTCGACATCGACATATTCATCCTATGTGGAATCTTATTTTAATATTTTACAAGAATATTATAATAATGGATTACCAAAAAAAATAAAGACTGATCAGAATCTAGTAGCCTCAAATTGAGTTCGTCCTTTATAGTATTTGTTTCTTCTATTTTGGAAAGTTCTTTAAGTATGTTAAAATTATACTGTGGATACATCGAAAATGATTTTAATGAAGCTTTAAAAGTTTCCGATGATTTGAGTACAAATTGAAGCATAGTTGAGATGTAAATTACTAGTGCGTGAGAGAATAAATTACAACGTGCAGCCACTAGAAGATCAATCTAAAAAATATATAGGTTGAATAATAAAATAACGAAACACATACATACAATAAACTTACCTTTTGCAAACAATCTAAAGATAACCGGTCAAACTTCGCTTTTGCCAAACGGACATAGTTTTGCGCCTTTCTAAATTTATCTAACGCTCTATCAGAGTCGGGATCTAGCTGTGAACTAACTTTTTTCATCCAACTTAATGCAGCGCGATATTCTGTTCTTTTTTTTTCCATTAAATTTATGGTGGACAGAGTATCTGATACAGCTCTTTCTCTAAAAACATGAAGCTCACTTAATAGTCTTAAAAGAGGAGGTCTTAGAGCCATCCTTGCTTGACTACAAAAACAGATAGCTTTTCCAGCATTTAACATTATTCCTCCAGTTGTATTACTATTCTTGCCGTTTTCTTTTAAATGTTTTCCTAAAAAGTTTTCCTCCTGCCCCAAAATACATAATCGTTCTTGGTATTGGTCAACAATCCTAAACAAACTTCCTGAACTTTCCGCTAATGATTTAAACAATTCAATTTTCAAATCCAACTCAGAGTCTGACAGTATTATACATTCATCTTCTTTCGACCCCAACTTACGTTGTACAGTCTTTTTTGTAATCCAAAACTGATGGTGCATTTTCACTTTCTGTTTTCTTTTTGTTTGGAGTTAATGTTCCAGTAGTCCTAATTATTTAAAGTGAAGTTTCATTAACTTCGATTGTGCTAAAGAATAACTTTATATCGCTAGATCCCTTTAAGCAAAATAAGCGAATTCGCTTTTGGCGAACCGTATACGAACTAGATAAGTAACGCCTTTTTAAAATAAACTTTATAATTTCATAACAAAAATAAACAGGAGTGACGAAGGTTGTGTCTTATAATAGTATTTTGTTAAATATAATAAAATAAATATTAATAAGTAATTTTGTGTTTTATATAATAAATTAAGTAATAACATTTAAAAAAATTAAATCAGTGGTGAAATAATTATTTATTCTTAAAAATTATATTTTTTATATGAAATATATGCTAAAAAAATTGACTTTTCCGTATTTTTATTTCTAGAAATAAAATCAGTTCGTAAACGAACCAAATTTGACGGTTCCAAAACGAATCGCTGTAGCGTTTCGTAAACGGACCGATTTTAGCGAACTCTTGGCGTTCCGTCTTTTTTTCTACTGTTCTTATTCTAACATTTACGTTTCCGGTTCGCTTACGAACTGCCAAGGCGGTTCGTAAACGAACTCATATATGAACAAAAGACTTCGCCGGCGGTTCGTTTACGGTTCGCTTTTCTTAAAGGGATCTTGTATGCACAAACAAATGCATATAATTTTTATTTTTAAGGGTGCGTCTAAATTGGTTAAAAAGATTTTTGGTTTAAAAAAAGGTGAAATAAATTTGACCGTGGTGAATGAAATTTAATCGTGGTAAGTATTTTTAACGATTTTGCCGTCTAAATTGGTTAAAAATTTGACAGCTAAATTTAAATTTTTATTCAAAATGAATACAATTTGTAAAATAAATTTCCCAAAAATATTAACAATTTTATTGGAATATTTAAAAATAATTAATGGAGATTTAGATATTATAGCCATTTTTTATAATTTTATTATAATAATTGCAGCACAGCACATAAATATTACTAATATATGTACCTGAACAAGTAACTTTTAAATTAATTATTTGTTTTTGTATAACTATTTCATTCAAAATCAATTTTAGGCTACTCTTATACAAAAATCCTAAATTTTTTTGAATGGCTACTTTGTAACATATTTTTTTTTTATTGGAATGAATAAAAAAAAAGAATATACAAGAGTTTTTCGCGAATAGTATTTTATTAGGTTAGATTGAAATTTAACTATTGTGTCAAAATTTCATGACGGTCTGGACCGTCATGAAATTTTGACGTAAAAGTTAAATTTTCGGCGCCTGTAAAAGGTGAATATTAATGTCAGAAATTCGAATTTCTATGTCAAAATTTCAAATTTTAACCAATTTTTAACCAATTTTTAACCAATTTAGACGCACTCTAAATAAAGAAATAAAAGCAAATAAGAAACAGCACAGAGTAAAAAAAACTTTATCTTTAAAGCTTGGGCTACAATGTGCCGATCATAACGTTACCGATCATATCAGTAATTTCCAAATTTGACGTCTTCATATATTTTGTATGGAAAATCGATTGGCTGAACACAATAGGTTGGAACTGATCGATTCGGAACCGAACAAATGGAAAGATTTCGGAACGATTGAGCTTTCACGGAACCTACTGAAGCTAACTTCATGAGAAATGATATGTCAGTCAATATAATTTAGGTTAGGTTAATCGCCGCCAATATTTTCAACATTATGGATGAAGAAAAGTTTATTGAGGATATTAAATTATATCCTGAATTATTTAACAAACATTAAATTATCCATTTTTATAAAAAAAATTTTTCGACACAAAACGTCACCAATTTTTTTTTTTTTTTGACACTACAAAACTTCAAACTGACAAATTTAATCGGTTGGTGTCGGAAGCTATGTAGCCAGCCCACTTAACGAATCGATTTGGAAATTACTGAACTGATCGGTACCGAGAAGATCGGCACATTGTCGCCCAGGCTTAAGTGGAAACTAGGCTTAAGAGGCTGGCATAGTAAGCGCGTTATTTCGAGCTGAAAAGAAAGAGTAAATCAACGATATAGAAGATATATGGATAGAGCATAAATATAAAAATTTGAAGCCACGCCGGGTATAGTTGTCTCTTTTTTTGCTAGCCGAATTGTCAAAATATAAAAATGAGAAATTAGGGGCGGATTAGGTTTTTTTTAATTCGGGCATCAATTTTTAAGGAGATAATTTTTTTTTTTTTTTGAAAAATACAAGTAAAGATCATCCTAAGGAATATTTTAGGTCGCGCAACGATAATTATACAAATGGAAAGTAAAATAGAGTAATTTGTTTAGCTAGTTAATATTGTTAATTTATATTGAGACTCTTAAACTTAAAAAAATAAGCCAACCCTGTAAATCTAAAATCAGCTGTTATAATATTTTTCATATTATTAATTTGACACTTCGGCGAGCAAAAGGAAAGAGAACTACCAAAATCGTGGCTTCATAAACAATTTTTCAATATATTAAAATTTTAGTGTGTTAAAAAGAGAGGGAACATTTATGCCCTATCCATATATCTTCTATATCGTTGGTGTAAATGATAGATGCGAGAAGCAATGCGAGAACATGCTCCAGTGAATGCGCGTTTTTATTAATTTATTTTCTAGTTTGGTGTTGATAGTTGATTATAAAACATGGACTCATCCGATGACAAATTTTTTGTTCAACTTTTGTTTTAAATAATTTATTTGTTAATGAACGGCAATATGGAGTCCATCCATTACAATTAAAAAGAAAGAAATTTGGAGAATTTCACCACCTATATAAAGATTTTCCATAAATCCACTTAAAAACTTTAAACAGAATTGCACAAAAATTAAAAACAAAGCTCGACTCGGCTTCTCGTGCTTACTATGCCAGCACCCTTATAGTATATATACTCTAACAAAATAGCCCTTTAAGCCAATAAACGAACTCGTCTTTGGCGAACCCAAAATGTACCTCTTCTGCACCGCCCTTTCACCAATCCATTCACAAAAAACCAGTTATGTAGAAGAGTAATAAAATATTTTTTTTTTGTTAGTAGTCATTTATATAGGCACAAATTTAATTTTATTCTAACAATTAGACGTGATTTTATTAATTTACGATAAGTAAAATTAAAAATATTTAATACGCTAAAAATAATTTAATGTGAAAGTAAAAAAAAATATATATTATACGATAATATATATCCGTGAAATTAGGAATATTAGTATTATTCATAAAAATATTAATATTAAAGTCCTAGAAAAAAGTAAAATTTTTGTATTAATTATTTTTATAATATACATTATCAACCTAAAAATTAAAAATATTTGTTTTTTTTCTTTTTAATTAAAAAAAATTCCAGATTTTTTATTTATATGGATAAAATAAGTACATAAACGAACCGTATTGGTGATTCGCTGGAGAACCGCCTTGGCGATTCGCTAGCGAATCGCTTAAATGTAGTCTAGGCGGCGTACTAAGCCATACACAACACTTCGTTTTTTTTTCTAATTTTCTTATTCCAACATTTACGTTTACCGTCCGCTGGCGAATCGCCAAAGCGGTTCGCCGACGAAGTCTTGTATGAAGAAATGACTTCGGCAGCGGTTCGTTTACGGTTCGCTTTTATTAAAGGGTATAATGTCGCTTGCCTCCATTGTGACATTTTAAAACATCAGAACTAGAAAGCGGTCAAAATTGCTCTAAAGCCAGAATTACAAAATCATCGTTTGAGTGAAAATCGGCATGCGCTATACAAATGTTATTGTTTTAATATTTTTATGTTTAATTTTCACATTTCTCTATCAAAGCGATCGCGAAGGCTTTTCCATCTTTTCATAAAATTTTCAACTGAAATTTTTACTAACATATGAAGTGATATATATAAATATATCATAATATAAATATACCAGTATTATTTAATTCTTTACTAATTATTTTCCACGATTGGTCCTTTTTTTATTTTTATATTATTTCTTTCCTACATCATATAAAAAGTTAAATTTGTAGCTTGAGTAATAAGCGGCTATTTAAAACTCATTTTCAAAAAGAACAATGACAAGATTAGTCTTAAAGCAAAGAATATATAATAATAAAGAACTCGCATGTAGAACAAATACGAATTGTCAAACTTGTCTTTGCAGGTTATAACATTGCAACCCGTTATCTCAGTATATATGCTGTACATATTATTCTGAAATCTGTTTAAAAAATTTGTGTGGCTCAAAATAACAAAAAGTATTGGGTACATGAACAGGCAAGGTCGCCAGAATGGAGACCTCAGACAACAAGACAACAACAAAGTTTAGTGACATCGCTAGTAGTCACTTGAACGTTGCCGTTGTGGACAACAACCATAAAAAACCTAGAGGTTTCGTCCAAGCCGTGGACGGAACTGTAAGGCAGGCTGTCAGAGATGGTCCTGGAACATATATTGATGGGCGGCGGACGGCCACTTCCTTCCTTGTTTTAATTCATCCACTGTTTTCAGGGGCTAAAGGGTAATCAAATGTGAAGACCAGTTCTCCTTAGATTTCCTTAGCAGCAGTGTTGCTAAGATTAGAAACACCTGGGAGGAATGTAACAGGATGATAAAAATTTTGGTGTAAAACAAAATAAAAATTTTACCACCTGTTAACTTGAAGATAAGTCGGAGGAGGTAGCTACGGAGTTCCAGCGTATCGGGCGACAGGTCTTGGGTGACCTACAACGCATCACAATAATTTGATCACAATAACTCCAATTATGAACTACACAAAAAAATAAAATATTACTATCATAAATATCAATATTTTTTATTTATTTTTTTTTATCTCACCTTTTATTTTTAAATGTTGTTTTAAATTGTCTTTTCTTTCTTTTAAATACAACCGTTTATTGTTTGAATGGTTTAATTAGTTCTTACATTTTATTTGTAATTTTACTATAATTTACAAACTTAAACTTATTTTTAATTGGTTAATTCAGTTTATTTATTTATTTAATTTCATTTATTTTATTTATTTATTTTATTTACTATAAAACATTATTCAAATATTATAAACTCATTCTAACTATTTTTGAAAGAATCTATTTTATTTAACTTTTACAATGTTCCAATATTATTAACTCTTTTAATATTTTTTAAATCAACTTTTAAATAAACTTATACATTTCTTTTTCCCAGCTATTAAAAAAACTCTTTTTTAACCGACTGATTAAAATAAAAACTTTTTAGCAGAATCACTGCTCTTATTTTTCCACTGATTTTGATCCGATCGACTGCTAAATTTTTAATTTTCCGTTGCATTTTATTTAGTTGGAGAGCTTTTTTTGGTTTTCCAAAATCTTTCCAATAATTTTTGGAAAACCAATGAGCTTCTCCAACTTATATTCACAATATTAATTAATTTAAATTTGATTGGTTATTTTAATTTTTACGCGTTGTCAGCACAGAGAAATTATAATTTTTTGAATTAATTTTTTCTCTTTGCACGAGCAACGCGTAATTTGATATTTTATTAATTTTGAAATTTTATTGATTTCCGTTGTGAATTCACTGGTTGCCTCAATTCATAACACAATAGTCGTATCCGAAATATACACTTCGCCTCCAAATGTACATTAAAAATGTACATTTGACATTTTGCACTGTCCGAAATGCTCATTTGTTATTAACTTCGCCGCCTAATTTCAATAGAAAATATGAAGTGTGCATTCTTGCACACTCATTTTACCATGTTCATTTTAATTTTGACAATTGAAGTTTAAATTTTGAACTGCAAACAACAAAAATGGAAAAATTATGTAAGTACAATTATAAATATTTATTTTTTGATATAATACATAATTTTTTTATTTTAACATACATTATTATTATTTTAATAATGTAATGTATTTTTTTTTTAAATATTTTAATTAAATTCCTATTTTAATAAAGGGACAGGACAAAACTAAACAGTTTATAAAGCTGAGAATTAAACGCGCTCACCTTTTCACGGGTAAAAAAAACAGCACAAATGCTAATTTATATATTTCATATTGCTTTATATTAAAATACAATTTTAAATATTTAGAGAAATACTGGGGGATATTAGCTTGGAGGTAACACCCAAACAGGCAGCTGCCAAATGGCAAAATTTATCTGCAAAATACAAGGTTTGTAAAAAAAAATCTTCAAAATCACTTTTAATTTTGCTTCTTTTTTTTAATATAGGAATTAAAAAATCCGCCGACAGGAAAAGGGGTGGAAGAAGATGATATAACTGCTGTGAATTGGAAATTTTTCAACCTACTGGACGAATATTTCAATTCAAAGCAAATAATTTTCCCACAGTTGGTAATTTCTTTCACACCAACCAGCCAAAATAATTGTATAATAGAAACTATTAATACTCCCAGCACTTTCCTGTTGGAGGAAGATTCGGAAGATGAGTGGAATCTGCAAGTACTTCAGAACAGAACGAATATTTATATGATGATAATGAATCATCAGTTCCAGTTCAAAGAAAAAGAATAAATTCTTTTGCATTTGATGTGACAGATGTACAGATGTCGACTTCATCGAAAAAAAAACGGAATGATATTGTATTAGAAGATATAACTACATCATGTTCAAGTACATCAAAAAAATCAGAATCTACACCATCAAAAACGTCGGCTTCCATGAAAGCCAGAGAGGCAACTAATAACAGAATCGACAAATTAATTGACCTCACACAAGAAGGAAACGCCATATTGTCACGGGGTGTAACGGCGTTGGAGAGGTATTTAGAATTTAAAATGAACCAGGAAAAATAAAAATTAGTGTAATATATTTTTTATAAAGTTATTTTATTTTTTAGTATATAAGATATATATTTTGTAGATGTAAGTTTGTAGAATGTAACTTCAATATTTTCTGTAAGTTTAGTACGTAAGATTTTAATACTTATATCAATAAATAATTAATTAATTTTTTGTTAAAAAATTTGTTGGTTTTATTTAATCAACTCAAATAATTCATACAATTATTCAATAAATTTATACAATTTAATCAATTCAATAAATTTATAAAATTTAGAATTTACAAATAATTATAGCCTTTGCAAAATATTATTTCGAAGAGTTTCGTCTACCACATGTATATTTTCTGGAGCATCATTTCAATAAGTATCATCTTCTGGAAAATTGGGACATTCTATGACACCATCAACCTCTATACAAATGTTATGGAGCATGGCATAAAACGCAATTACTTGTATTGCTCTATGGATTTTTAGCTCTAGTCTTTGAAATAACATTCTCCATTTTATTTTCAATAAACCAAATGCCCTTTCTACTATCGTTCTAGCTTTAGAATGTACGTGATTAAAATGTTTTTTTTTATCATCTGATTCATTTCTAAATGGAGTGACTATGGCTATGGGTTTAACTATATTTGGATAACCAGAATCTCCAAGTAAATACCAACCAGCTGGTGGATACGTTTGGAGCAAATACATGGGACTATATGTCAATATTCTTGAGTCATGAACTGATCCAGGTAACCAGTGAAGAAATCTATAAATTGCTTTTTATGATTGCACACAGCTTGCGAGTTTATGGTCGTGTCTAATTTTCTGTTGCAATACTCTAAATGAAGATTCACTGGAACCAATACTTCAATGTGACACCCTGGAATTATATTAAATTATTATTATTTATTTAAATTATTTATTTAAAACTCACCATCAGTGGCACCAGCAGCTCTGTTGCATAAACCTGGTTTTTTGCAAGAGTACAAAAGCCTTCTGCAATCTCTGGGAGTTGATGTATTTCTGGAGCTTTAATCACTTGATTTATTTTAGATACAGTGATTCGTAAAACCCGATGAATAATGTCACAAATTGTTGATCTTGGAATTTTAGTTACCATCGATAGCATTCGATAAGAATATCCCGCTGCAAGCCACACCAAAAAAATTAAAATTTCAACTTGTAAACTCCAACTACCAGCTACGTACTCATCATTTAAAAGGGAACAAAATTTGAAGAAACCTGCTCTTGACAAACGAATGTGCCTTCTAATATCTTCAGTTTCATTTATCAATTTAATTAGGCTTTCTTTTATGAAATTTGATATGTAAGGTCCTCGAGGCTAAAACTTTTGATAATTAATTTTATTCTATTTTATAAATATAGAAGTTTAACTTTACCGGGACAACTCGCTCATTTGCAACTTCATTACAAATTGCAAGAGTAGACATCTGTATTGTACGCAGATTATTAAAAAACATTATTAAGACTTCGAATGAATTTAATATTTCTATTTCAACGTCCGTAATCATTTTAATTTAATTTTATATTTAAAAATTTTTGTTTACAAACACCTTTTTTATTACTTATGATTGCTGACACAACAAACGTCAAAAAAAAATTAGCCCTGCTAGTAAAAACCGATATTCTGAATATAATTACACGCATTTTTTGTTCATATACTTATTTATTTGCTATCGGGAAAACTAAAATATTACATCAAATATTGCATTTCGGACACATAATTTTAAAAGTATTTCGGACACGGTAAAAATGTACATTAGGGCGAAAAAGAAATGTTACATAGAAATGTACATTTATCAAGTGAGGATTGCGGATCCACTTAATAAATTAAACAAAAAAATCTTCTTTTGATGGTATTTTTTCTTTTTATAAAAAAAACTATGATCTTTATATTTTATTATAAAAACTATGATCTTTATATATATTCAATATTATTTAATTGAAAAATTTATAAAATTGTAGGTGGTGACCCAAATTTACTGTCGTTATGGTTAGGTGTACAAAAAAAATTTTACATAAAAAAAAAAAAGTTACGTTAATATCGTTTGAATTTATATTATACATAATAAATAAATAAATAAAATAATAAATAAAATAAATAAGCATTCTACGTTAATAATTGTATAATTTTTTTACAAGAAAATAAATATTTCAACAAAAAAAAAATAACGCAAAATACTAATAAATAAATTTAACGTTGACGTTGGTACGGCCGCTCGTTTGCCTCCTGGGTTTAGATGTTTTTCTTTTCCTTCTCGCTGTCAGATTGGAAATTGTGGCGGTTTTTTGGGATTGATCTGGATCGTGGCAGATTACACTACATCGAGTGGAACGAGGAAGTTTTTCCACTCACGATTAGTTTTTTGGAAAAATATTATATTTTTCAATTGGTTTTTTTTGTAGTGTTGGGGGTTTGGATTTTTTTTCATTTATATTTTTATCACACAGGTTTTTTTTTACTTTCTGTACAGGGTTTTTTTAAAACAAAAAAAAATATTCCGCCATAACCAATATATTCGATATATCATAAAATTTTCTACGGTTTTTTTTTTATTTTAAATTGCTACCTTTACTGAGTATGGACTTATGATTAAATAGCTTTTTTTTCTTTTGGCGGAACCACCACCAAAAATTCCGAATATGTACAAATTTTTCCAATTTGAATTTTTACAAAAAAAGACAAACAAATATTCAAAAAAAAAACTCAAATATAATTCTGTACCGACCGTCTCCGTTCACCTTATTTCTCCAACTCCCCAATTTAAAAAAAAAAAATCATATTTTGACTCTTCGAAATTTCTCTTTGTTTTTTCGATTGAGTGATCTCTTGACTTCCGGAACGAAAACATGACCCACAAGGGCAACAAAGGTTGTCTATTGTTTTCTGTTCCGAAACTCAAGAGACCGCAGCGCTGACGGGTATTTCGAGTTAGTACAACCATGGCTAGCAACCTACTAAAATTTTAATTCAGCCGTCTGCTAACATCTGCAATATGACAAGACGGCTTAATAAATAATAAACGTCAACATGGATAAGACGATCATTAAATAAATAAGGTAATTTTTTTCGGTGGCATGACATAAGGCCATACGACATAAAGCCATAATGGTTTTATGTCTCATTTGTGTGAGACATAATGCCATAATCGCGATTTTTGCGTATATGCCATAATCGCGATTTTTGCGTCATCACACAAATGAGACATAAAGCCATATCGTTTTACAAAAATTTCAGACATAAAGCCATATAATTAAATTTTAATAATTTTTGTCATTTGGTTAATTAATTCAAATCACAAAAGGAGAAACAAATATCATACGATAAACAGAAAGTTCCAGAACATTTTAAATTTAGAGCACAGGAAATTACAGTTAATTGTTTATTTTGTATTGATTCAAATATTGTAGTTGCATTAATAGTAATTATCAGTTGATTTAAGTCAGTGTAAAAGTAAACATAGTTATTACTATAACATTATAAAAATTAAACAATCAAAATGAGTGATGAAAATTTATATGAATTCGTTTTAATATCGGGTTTCAGAAAAAATAGTAAACTTTTGCATATAACTAGTGAAAAACAAATATATAAATTTAAATATGAAAAAATTTTTACAAAATATTATATTTGTTATAAAAAAAACTGTCCAGTGAATGTTGCTGTAGATTTCAATGTGAATCTATGTAGAAAGACCAGGAAAAATGTATCTCACATTCATGAAAGTCAAGAAAAATTAATTGAAAAATTACAGCTTATTAACACCATAAAAAAAAATTGTGAAAATGTTTTTTTAAAAAGAAGCAATGTTCGTTAAGTTTTTGATAACGCGTGTGAACAATTTGGTACGGAAGCATTACCTATTGAATTTGGAAAAATCAGGAGACATTTGTATAGAATTAAAAATGAAGTTTTTCCAAAAAAACCAAATAATTTCACTGAATGAATTCAATCATTATTTCTGTTTCTACTGCAGTGAATGTAAGTCAATTAATTTATCCCATATTATGCTTGCCATCAAATCTAATAACGATTTCCTGAAATCTTTCGCTAATTCTGTTGAATTGATCAAAACAAATATACGTAGCTATGATTCTAAGTTATCGAAGACCGATGACAAAATCAATACTGCACTGCACTACAACAAATTGATGATTTAGATAGCCATATCGACCAATTAGATAAAAATCACATAGTTAACTGTGAAAAACAAGATCACTTCTCAAAGAGTATTGATACTCTGTCTGCTAATCTTATATTTAGACTTGAATCTATATACACATCGATTAAGAAACTGAAAACTATATCAGAGAACAGCATTGTTAACCTTCAATCGATTCTTGATAAAAATATTTCTGATAACTTGTACAATTTTAATAAATTATATACTGGGATAAACGAAATAAGAACTGACAATAGTAGTAATGATCTTAATACTAGAATATTGAGTTACGGTGAAGAGCTTTTATCTATTAAATCGATTGTTAATGTTGCGATTGCTGAACTTAAAAGTATAAGTTATTACACAAGAAATGGAGTCGGCACTATTGAAGCTATAAAAAATGGAAATGTTTTTTCTATTCGTGATGAGATTGACAACATTAATAATTTTATTAATGATAGTAGTGTACATCTGATTGACAACAATAGTGCTGTAAAGATTTACAAGTAAAGATACATCTGTTATTCATACACCACGTCACCTACCTGCGCTGTCACCATTACGGATAATTCCCTTGACACCAAAATTATCAAACCCTGAATCTAATCCGACATCTCCTGGAGTAACAGCATCTGAGGTTAATTCGCAACGAAACACAAATGCAGTTCAAACTATAAATGTACCGGAAACAACAACCTTCAAATTTGGCGTACCATTGACCAAAGAAGAGTGGAGCAACAGACTTATGACATTGGATACAATAAACGGAAATAATGACATAACTACATTTCATGTAAAGGGCGTTGGTATCATACTCGATATAACATCCTTTTAGAAGTACTTAAAAGATAAACTATATATTCCTGTTATATCCTGTTCAATACTACGACCAAGATCCCATAAAATTAGACAGAACGAAACCAACGCCTCTTTGAAACTCCAGCTTCCGAGTAAATATGCATGGTTATTCACCGATCCGAACAACAGCTCTTTTAAACTAGGTAATTTAATTTTCAAAAAATGGATAAATTATAAGGAGACTAATATAAATAATATAAATAATAACAGTAAACACAAGAATATAAATAAGATTAACTGTAATAGAATAAGAACTAATAATAATTGTAATAGCGTTAATTTTAATAGTAATAATTCAAATAATTCTAACGTTACCAACAAAAATAAACAAACTCAAATTTCCTCGAATATAGGAAATACTAATCCTAATTCATGTACTAATGTAGCTAATCCTATAAATCCTGTAACCGTTTCTAACCTGAGCAACCTGTCTAATCCTTTATCTATTCCATCATCTTCTAGACACTCTAAACACCAAAACAAGAACAAAAATTTAGATAAGTATTCTATTAATAGATCACCCAAATCCTCTATTCCCACTAATACATTAATACCAGTGGCGGACCGTGATCAAAAGTTCTGGGTGGGATAAAGGAAAAAGTTTTGTTATGAAAAGCAAAGATTTGAGGTTATTAAATATACAACCTTTTGAATTTTTCGTTTTAGTGAGTTAATCACATTGGCATCTAAGGTAATCATTAGTGAGTTAATCACATTGGCATCTTAATATGTTTTTCATTTTCTTTCCAATAAAAAAAAATCATTATGCATATGCTATGCACACAAGAAAAATAAATCACATATTATACACAAAAAAAATTAGGCACATTAAAAAAAAATCGAGCTAAATAAACGAAAATCATGGCACACTCCATACATATTTGAATAGTTATATTTGTATGCAATTGTCTTAAGTTTTCTCAACTAAGAAGAAAATTGTTACTTTCTGAATTTTATGATCGCCTGGTACTAATTTTAAAAATTTTGTTCTAATGTGTGCTATAATTAAATAATTTTTTGTCTACTGAGCGAATTTAAAATATAAGCGATAAAATTATTGCTATGGGCTGCGATTTTCTAGCCCATGAAGATATATTTATTTATTTTTTAATACAAAATATTTATATAACGAAATAAATATTTCATGCAAATTTTTACTCAAAGGAATTATTCGTTCTAAGGGCTGCGATTTTCTAGCCCACGATGATATATTTCTCTTTTTTTTAATGAAAAATATTTCATGCAAATTTTCAGTATAGGAATATTTCTTCTATGGACAAGAGATTTTCTATCCCATGATATATTTTTCTCAATATAAATTTTTTAATATAGGAGAAGGAAATAACTCAACTCAATAGTGTTGATTATAAAATATGCGCGCCTGGTATTTTGGTTTAAAATATTTGAAAATTGACATTGCTTGCTCATATAATGGAAATATTCTAATAATTTTCTTCCATAGAAAAAATAATAAAACTCTGAAAATAATATAGCAATTACAAATATTTCGCATTTCTATTGGGAACACGTGGTCTTCGTGGACTAGTTTAAATTAGCCCAGCCTGATCCATACAATATTCAACACATACGCAAATTTGTTTTGTATAAAATTAGTATAATAAGGTGGGCAAATTTCAATTAGCCCCTGAAGTAAAGAGAAAAGAGTAGTTGTATTTTTATAATGAAAAAGTTATGTAATGTTAGTATAATATATTTGTATTTTAGCGTTCATATTCATATTTAGATTTTAGATTATATTTTTATATAAATATTATATTTCGCAGCGGTGGTGTACGAATTTCGATGGAAAAAATTATATACACATATATTATATGACATTTATTTAAAAAAAAATTTGAATTTTTTTTGCTCATTTTTATAATATATTTTAAATGAATATTTTGTAGCATTTTCCTGTAAATTCAGGTTGGGCTTAGCCCACCCTGCCCAATATGACGAGCCGCCGCTGCTTCTAACATTCATAGAAATGTAGTATTTTTATATTAATGATAAAAGTAAGCATGAGATGAGTATAGCTATACTCATTACCATCTATACGTATACTACATCAAACTTTAGGTATTTAAATTACCTTTAATTCAAGATAGTATACGTGGCTATGCAACACTCGCAGTCCATACCAAGTTTGCTTCTAACAGTCATAGAAATGTAGTATTTTTATATTAATGATAAAAGTAAGTATGAGTTGAGTATGGCTATACTCATTACCATCTATACGTATACTACATAAAACTGTAGGTATTTTAATTACATTTAATTCAAGACAGTATACGTGGCTATGCAACACTCGCAGTCCATACCCAGTTTGCTTCTAACAGTCATAGAAATGTAGTATTTTTATATTAATGATAAAAGTAAGTATGAGTTGAGTATGGCTATACTCATTACCCATCCTACGCGCGTGTTTGCCGATCAAGCAGTGGCCAGTGATGATACCAACTACTCTCCTACATTGTGGGCGCGATAGGTCGAGTATGAAAGCGGTTTTTTTCTCGTCGTACGTGCCCCACATAACCTTGGTTATTTTACACGTTTGTGATTTGGTCCAGCGCAGCTTGGCCTGAGCCAGAGCTTTGTTATCGAGTAAAGTTTTGAAGGATTTCAGTGGTGGGAGGACTGGTTCGGCAGCAGCTGCGTTGAGGTTAGCACCTCTTTTGGCTAGCTTGTCCGCTGTCTCATTACCCACTATGTCGCAGTGGCCTGGAATCCAGCAGAGTACTACTTTCCTGTTCGAGCACAGTTCTTGCAGTACTTTGTGACAACTGAGCACCAATTTAGAATTAATATAGGCAGCAGCCAGCGCTTTAATTGCAGCTTGACTGTTAATATAGATATGAATGCGAGTGTTAGCTGTTATATGACTACGAGCTATTTCGGCAGCTTTCTGGATTGCCAGAACTTCCGCTTGAAAAATGCTGCAGTCATCCGGCAGTTTGTAGCTAAGGTCGGTCCTCAGGTCGGGAGAGTGCACTGCCGCATTGACACCCGTATCCATTTTTGAACCATCGGTATATAAGTTAATGACATTTATAGGGTCTGAGCTACTGTTTACATGCTTTCTTATCAATGGAAGGCCACCAAACAACGATGCCGATACATCATTATTGGTTGCACAATAGCTGTCGATACATCATTATTGCCGATACATCATTATTGGTTGCACAATAACAACGATACATCATTATTGGTTGCACAATAGCTGTGTAGATCCATTGAGTAAGTTCAGGTTTCAAACCCCACGTTTTGCCAAACATTGAGTAAGTTCAGGTTTCAACCCCCACGTTTTGTAGAAGGCTTTATTAGCTTTCAGCGCTCGTTCTTCAACGTTGGGTCCCCAGTTAAGTTTGCTGGCTAAAATGAGGCCCAGGAATTTAGCTTGTTTTACGAGTGAAAGATGGATATTGTCCACCTTGGGAGTTTTGAAAGCAGGGATTTTGTACTTATTTGTGAAGAGTACTAATTCGGTTTTCTGAGGATTTACTTTTAGGCTACTGGCTTTTGCCCATTTGCTGAGTTTTTCCAGTGCCTTTTCTATTAGTTCGCTGATGGTGTTTAAGTACTTGCCTGTAGCCAGTACTGCCACATCATCCGCATATGCGACTACTTTGACACCATAAGTGTGCAGAGTTTTTAGAATTTCGTTTAGGACTAAGTTCCAGAGTAGAGGTGACAGAACGCCTACTTGAGGCGTGCCGCGTAAAACGCGTTTGGTTGCCGTGGCGCAGCCCCATTCCGACGCTACTAATCTGTGTTTTAGAAGTTCAGTAATCCAATTACGAATCGGTTTACTTATACGAGCTGAGTTTAGCGCTTTGACAATCGCTTCAGTAGTGACGTTATTAAATGCACCTTCTATATCTAAGAAGGCTCCTAGCGTGTATTCCTTGTAGCGAAGGGATTTTTCGACACATAGAACGACCTCATGAAGTACCGTCTCAGTGGATTTCCCTTTTGTATAAGCATGTTGAGATCTGGACAGCAGTGAAGTCAATTTTCTCCTTAATGTAAGCATCCAGAATCCTTTCCATGGTTTTCAGCATGAACAAGGTTAGGCTTATTGGTCGATAATCCTTCGGATTAATATGACCAGTGTTGCCAGCTTTGGGAATGAATAGAATTTTGGATTCGTTCCATGCTTTTGGGACGTGATTCAACCTAAGGCAACCATTAAAGATTACCGACAACCAAGGGATCGGCAACTTATGCACTTTTTGTAGCATAGCCGGTATTATGCCATCTGGCCCCGGTGATTTAAAGGGTTTAAAGGTGCTCAACGCCCAGCATAAGCGTTTCTGCGTTATTAGGTCGAATACCGTGTTTTTGCGGTTCCTACCTTTAGAGTGTTGCGTGTGGACCGGTTCCACTCGATCGAGGCAGCCAGGAAATTGGGTAGGAGCACTTCCAATGTTTCCTTACTGTCTGCAGACTAGGTCCCGTCATTTTTCATTAGGAGTGTATCTAGAGTTGGTGTTTTGGTTAGGATTTTTTTGAGCCTAGCTGTTTCTGAGGTGTTTTCTATATCAACACAGAATTTTCTCCAGCTGGATCTTTTAGCCGATCTGAGTTCTTTTTTAAAAATCTTTAGCTTGGGTCTATACTCCACCCACAATACAGGGTCGTTTGAGCGCCTTGCCTGAGTGAATGACTTACGAACCGAGTCACGAGTGTTTTTTAGTTGGTTATTCCACCAATAAGGGCGAGTTTTGTTAGATGGGATCTTTTGTGGACAAGCACGCCCAAATACTGCTGTCAGAACCTTAGTGAGATAGGTAACGGTGGCTTCCAGGGTATCAACCTTCCAGATAGCCGTTGGACATTTACGCATGAGTTTTTGCGCAACAATTTCTTCATACAAATCCCAGTTGGTTTTCCCAGGGTTCCTGTATTGTTTGAGAATGTTAGTAGTGTGAAAAGATATTTCGAAACTGATATACCTGTGGTCCGACAGAGACGGTTTGTTAAGTACCTGCCAGTTATCAAGGATACAGGTATCTGTTTCGGTATAGAGAGTTATATGGAGGACTTTTTCGCTTGTGGGGCCGATGTACGTAGGTACATTGCTTCTGTCACCAATAGTTAAGTTGGAGCTAAGTATAAAGTTTAGAAATGACTCGCCTCTAATGTTCACATCTTTGCTACCCCAGATTTTGTGGTGTGCGTTGGCATCGCTACCGATCACCAGGTGGAGCTTCTTCGCGGAAGCGTAGTCCACCAGTTTTCGGTTCAGCCGGCGGTGCTTCATAGTCATGAGACATAAGGAGTGGTTTTTGACCACCACTTCCTTCGCATAGGACTACCGTCAGATCATTTGAGCTGTAATTAGACTTTAAAAAGATATTTAGATTTTTCTTAGCCAAAATAGCAGAACGCTTTTTACCTTCGTTATGAGAGAGCAATAGCTTGTATTTTTGCGACGTTAAACCCTTTATGTCTCCTTTGCCAGAAATCCAGGGTTCCTGGATTAACGCCACATCGTAATTATGCTTATCCAGAGTGAGTAGTAGTTTAGCCGATGCTGAACTACTGTGATGTAGGTTGATCTGTAACAACCTCAACATTGCTGGATATACCACCCACTTCTGTTAGGCCAGAAGTACTGGCTTCTGATTCTAGCGAGATGTAGCGGCGGTTATGAGACCTAGGTCCTTTTCCACCTCATCTTTATCCAGCGTGTTGTGGTTGTTATCATTAGGACGGCGCTTTTTCAGACGAAGGTAGACACTACCACAGCACCACGCCATTTTACCGAACCTTTGGTAGAGTTTGTTTTCCGCCTTTTAATTGATTTGGAGAACATACGACTGCCCTCCGTCCGGCGACAATGGCTCGTCTACCTTCAGTAACGTCCAATCGCTAGTTGGGATATCCGGATTTTGTCTCTTCAGTAGCATCAATCCCATTTCAGGCTGTACGACTCTGGGTATCAGTACTTTAGCCTTAGGGATTGATGGGATACCCGCTCGATCAACTATTTCGAGTTGTGCACCCACCCCAGGTGTTTTTGAGGTTCGGGACCGTTTGTTTACACCAGTCGAGGGTGAATTGGTCGTTACATTTAATCATTTTCACTTCGTTAAACCAGCCTGCACCGTCAAAAGTCGGTACGATCTTGTCCACGGTGTTGGTCATGAGATTAAACATTTCTTCCAGTAGCTACGACATGCGTCCGAGTGGGTCACTGCTATCAATTAAAGCTACTAGGAGCTGTTTCTTCAGCAAATCCGCCACCGTAGGTGCCGCTTTGCTGGTTTTAGGAGGTGGCTTTGGGGTCGCTACCACTGCGTTGCTTCTTTATCGTCGCGGGGATTGCTCCTCCGCCGATCTAAGCGGCCTTTTCTGTTCGGGTAGCTGACCCGCTTTTTCTTCCACGATATTTGTAAAAGTCGAACTTTTAACGGCTCGGCTAGTCCTGCGATCGACGTGAGCTCTACTTTCCACGATTACACCTCTCGCCCACGCCAAATCCTTGGTCTCCGTAGGAGTGAGGTCCACCTTAACGCCCAGGGTTCTTTCGTACTTGAGTGCCGCTTTGTACTTGTTAAGAGCTCTCCGGCCTTCTCGAGTCGGTCGGGACCTAGGATTTCTATGCCACCTAGTATCCTCCCTAACTTTCGGAGACCGAAGAAGATCTTCTTCTATCATCGTTTCTAGCGAAGTAAGAGATTTAGCACTTTCCTGATCTGAATCGGTAGTGTCATGCGATATTTGAGAGATATGGTCAGTAGCGAGACCACTAGTACAGCCTGGCTTTGACACCGTACTATCTGTGGAAACAGTAGCTATACGACCGTCGCGACCTGTTCCAGTCATCGCGAGCGGAAGATTACCTACTGGCGACACGAGATTTTACTCCCGTGCCACTGCCGGAGACCGCAGCCACGACCTCCCCCGACAGTTGTGATGATATCCCATCACGAGTTGTTTCCTTAGCTTTGTCCATATTCATTCCGATTTCAGAGTCTTCTTAGTCGCGGTACCTTCATTGATCGGTTGGCCTTAACGGCATGGTTGGACCTACTGAGAATGTTTCCATTCCCTCCGCCATCGCCCAACCGTTCTCCGGCCCTGCTTAAGCCTCCTCACCACGGTAAGGTAAGACTCCCGAGGGGGCATAAAATCATTAAAATACTATCAAAAAATATTATTAAGAAGAGAAAACCAATTTCTTTACACCTTAAATTCCTAGCTATATAGAAATAGGATAATATATATTAACCTAACCAACAAAATTTCGTATAATGATTGATTTTTAACAAAAGGACCATTTCATATCCAACACATAGACAAGAAAAGAGAAAGAACAAACAATTTTCCTATAGGATAATAATGAAGGATAATAACCATATATGATAAATACACATGAAAATAGTAAAAAAAGGATCTATATGTATAGTTATAAATATATATATCTAAAAATATTATTACGATAAAACATCACTTTTGTCATCAGGTTTCATATTTTATAAAGTAGACAGGTTCACACATATATATATATATATATATATATATATATATATATATTTTTTTTTTATCCTTTCTCAAGGATATAATAATATTTTTGTTATAAATAATATACAATTTTATTTTTGATATATAAACAGTGGCGGACCGTGATCAAAAGTTCTGGGTGGGCTAAAGGAAAAAGTTTTGTTATGAAAAGCAAAGATTTGAGGATATTAAATATACAACCTTTTGAATTTTTCCTTTTAGTGAGTTAATCACATTGGCATCTTAATATGTTTTTCATTTTCTTTCCAATAAAAAAAATCATTATGCATATGCTATGCACACAAGAAAAATAAATCACATATGATACACAAAAAAAATTAGGCACATTCCATACATATTTGAATAGTTATATTTGTATGCAATTGTCTTAAGTTTTCTCAACTAAGAAGAAAATTGTTACTTTCTGAATTTTATGATCGCCTGGTACTAATTTTAAAAATTTTGTTGTAATGTGTGCTATAATTAAATAATTTTTTTGTCTACTGAGCGAATTTAAAATATAAGCGATAAAATTATTGCTATGGGCTGCGATTTTCTAGCCCATGAAGATATATTTATTTATTTTTTAATACAAAATATTTATATAACGAAATAAATATTTCATGCAAATTTTTACTCAAATGAATTATTCGTTCTAGGGGCTGCGATTTTCTAGCCCACGATGATATATTTCTCTTTTTTTTAATGAAAAATATTTCATGCAAATTTTCAAAATAGGAATATTTCTTCTATGGACAAGAGATTTGCTATCCCATGATATATTTTTCTCAATATAAATTTTTTAATATAGGAGAAGGAAATAACTCAACTCAATAGTGTTGATTATAAAATATGCGCGCCTGGTATTTTGGTATATTCTAATAATTTTCTTCCATAGAAAAAATAATAAAATTATGAAAATCATATAGCAATTACAAATATTTCGCATTTCTATTGGGAACACGTGGTCTTCGTGGGCTAGTTTAAATTAGCCCAGGCTGATCCATACAATATTCAACACATACGCAAATTTGTTTTGTATAAAAGTAGTATAATAAGGTGGGCAAATTTCAATTAGCCCCTGAAGTAAAGAGAAAAGAGTAGTTGTATTTTTATAATGAAAAAGTTATGTAGTGTTAGTATAATATATTTGTATTTTAGCGTTCATATTCATATTTAGATTTTAGATTGTATTTTTATATACATATTATATTTCGCAGCGGTGGTGTACGAATTTCGATGGAAAAAATTATATACACGTATATTATATGACATTTATTTAAAAAAAATTTGAATTTTTTTTTGCTCATTTTTATAATATATTTTAAATGAATATTTTGTAGCATTTTCCTGTAAATTCAGGTTGGGCTTAGCCCACCCTGCCCAATATGACGAGCCGCCGCTGATTAATACCACATATTACTGTTTTACATACTAATAATAATAATAAATATGAAAACTTTGTACAAGGACGGACTTTAAATCCTATTGTCCCGTTTATTTCCCTTCCTAATAAGCCTATTACTAATTCTGATATTAACAGTCCGTCTTCTATTAACATCAGTAACATCTATGAAGGTAACCACCCATTCCCCCTAACACTGCCTGTGCTATCTCTCCTACTATACCTACTAACAATTACTATAATAATAACAATAATAATATGGACAATAATAATAATAATAATAATAATAATAATAATAATAATAATAATAATAATAATAATAATAATAATAATAATAATAATAATAATAATAATAATAATAATAATAATAATAATAATAATAATAATAATAATAATAATAATAATAATAATAATAATAATAATAATAATAATAATAATAATAATAATAATAATAATAATAATAATAATAATAATAATAATAATAATAATAATAATAATAATAATAATAATAATAATAATAATAATAATAATAATAATAATAATAATAATAATAATAATAATAATAATAATAATAATAATAATAATAATAATAATAATAATAATAATAATGATAATAATGATAATGATAATGATAATAATAATAATAATAATAATTATAATAATAATGTTAATAATAGTAATAATAATAGCATTACTAAAATAAGTCAAATAAAATCTAATATTACTTCCATAAGTAGAAAAATATCTGGCAATACTTTAAAAATTCAGTAACAAAAAATCTTAAAAAAATTCAAAAATTTGTACAGGGTCCAACATTAAATCCTCTAACCCCAGTTAAAGACATTCCGTATTTATACACTAATCCATCAATCTATCTCACTTCACCTTTATTCACCTTTATTAAATTCCGCTGATTCTAATGAACTAACCTGTCCAGCCACTACTAACACTGAAAACCACAGCATTTTGCCTCTTGATCCAAGTCCGCGATCCTTTATTGATCCCCTCCAACCTCCAATCGTAAAACTTACAGCAATGTCAGCGTCTTTGGACGATGGTCGGTTTGCTATATCTCGGCTCAGTGATCACAGAATTTTTGAGAATGTAAGACTCTATCATGACAAGTGCGAAACAATCTGTATCGACAATTATTCGAAAACTTATTTAAAAGTATTAATTCACAGAGAGGGGCTTCCCACAGAGTACATGGCTCTACGCAAGATTTTCGACAAGTTTCATGAAGGTTCTAATGTCACGTCAGCTGATATTAGTAAAAATTTGGAATCTTATGGGTCACAGTTACACTCAAAAAGGATCTGTTATCTTCAAAGGTCACGTGAAGATACTGACAAGTTTTTTCGTGCCCTCCCTCAACAACAAAAGAAATCCCTTTCTGGTAATTCTAAATCTTTCCAACCCAACGATAAAATAATAAGTAAACTCTCCATTTATTATCAGAATGTTAGAGGTTTGCGCACTAAAACTAGTGATATTTTCTTAAACTCCCAGAAATTTTCCTTTGATATTTTTGCCCTCACCGAGACTAATTTAACCTCAGATTTCAACAATAATGAATTATTTTCTTCATCTTTCAATGTCTTTCGAAGAGATATTGTGTCTGAGGGAGATGTCACTGTTGGCCGTGGTGTCTTATTGGCTATTCATAACCAATTCGACGCAACGCTGGTTAATCTCCCGAATTCGGCTGTTTGTGAATCTATATTTGTAAAAATCAAATTTCCTTATATACTGTTTGTTATTATATCCGCCCTAAGCAACCTACTGAGAGTTATCAATATGTTGTTGATAGTATTGATTATTTGTTGGAAATCATGGACGCAGGATATGATATTATTATTCTTGGAGACTTACTTCAATTTACCTGGGCTTCTATGGATTGATTCAGATGATGAAACTCATTTCACTGCAACTAATGCCACTTCTGCAAAAGAAATCCTATTTACTGATCGCCTATCTGATTCCGGTCTTTTCCAGATGAGTAACGTGACGAATAATCTAGGCAGACAACTCGACCTTATTTTTTCAACGGATGGTGATAACACTACTGTAGTTAAAAGCACTCATCTTCTCTCTACGCTTGACTCATACCATCCTCCGTTGCTAATCAATTTTATATATGAGGGCGGTAACATACAAATTGAACCGGAAAACTGTAATAGATTTAACTTTCGTAAAGCCGATTTTGACATGCTGAACGAACTGTTAAACTCTATTAGCTTTGACTTTATTTCAGATACTAGTACAAATTTGGACATTATACTTGAACAATTTTACTCGAATATATTCAGCTGTCTTGTTCGTGCAGTCCCTTATGGACCACATAAGAATGCCGGTTCATCTCCGCCTTGGTACAATAAAGAACTACGTTCTCTTCGCAACCTACGAAATAAACTTTGGAAAAAATTTCTTTGCTCTGGATCTATCTCAGACTATCTTTCCTATCAATCAGCTTATTCCCATTTCTCAGTGCTGTGTGAATCCCTCTATTCCAGTTATTTGGATCAAATGCAGTACGACCTAATTTCCAATCCTAAACGTTTCTACCAATTTATCAATACTAAAAGAAAGTCAGATGGTTACCCTGCTATCCTAAAATTTTTAAATCAATCCTCGGCTGACCCTAAAATAATTACTAATCTTTTCGCAAGTTTCTTTAGCCAGGCTTTTTCGAATACTACCAATGAGCCTGACACCAACTATTTCAACTATATGTCTACTTGCTCCCAAACTTCCCTAGTGACCGTTGATATTAATATGACCTCAGTAATAGATAAAATTAATACACTTAAAGACGATTTCTCTTCGGGTCCTGATGGACTTCCAGCTATCGTCCTTAAAAAATGTGTCAATGCCTTAGCTCAACCGCTCACTTCGCTATTCCAACTATCTATATCCAAAGCAATATTCCCCAAGCTCTGGAAGGACTCTTTCATAATACCCATACACAAATAAGGATGTAAGGCCGATATATCCAACTATAGACCCATAGCCAAATTGTCATGCATTCCCAAACTTTTTGAGAGTATTGTCTATGATAATATATACTTTCATTGCAAACCTCTTTTTTCTGCTAACCAACATGGGTTTCTAAAGGGTAGATTAACCACTACCAACTTAACGTCCCTCGTTTCATCCACTTTATGTACCTTAGAGAAAGGTGATGAGGTTGATGTCGTTGCAACTGACTTTAGCAAAGCCTTCGATAAAATCTCGCACAAAATCATTCTCATTAAGCTTAAGGCACTTGGTTTTACTCCTAATATCATACTATGGTTTGAATCTTACCTAAAGGGCCGCCAATACAGAATCCTTTTCAGATATTCGATCTCTAATTCATTTAAAGCTTCTTCGGGAGTCCCACAGGGCAGCCATCTTAGACCCTTGATATTTATTTTATCCATCAATGACGTAGATCATATTATTAAGCAATATAATCTACTTGTCTACGCTGATGATATGAAATTTTATAGGCAGATTTCAGGTCCTGCAGACTCCCATCCTCTTCAGGATGATCTGAACAGATTTTCCAACTGGTGCCAAAAAAACTTCTTAGAATTAAATATCAATAAATGCGAAACAATAAGCTATTCGCGTAAGCGGTCTCCATCTACTCCTAGCAACTATTATATCAATAATGAAATTATTTGCAAAACAGAATCTATCCGAGATCTAGGTGTCATTTGCGATAGTGAACTTAACTTTCGGACTCACATTGACAGCATTATTAGTAGAGCTAACTTCGCACTTGGCTTCGTTAAAAGGTGGTCTAAAGAATTTTCAAACCCTTATGTCACTAAATCACTCTACATGACATTCGTCAGGCCTCTGCTGGAATATGCGAGTCAAGTTTGGTCACCTCACCACAACGTTCATATACAGAGGATCGAAGCTGTGCAACGCAGATTTCTTCGTTTAGCTCTACGTGGTCTTGGCTGGCGAGACATTTACAACCTTCCACCATACGAGGACCGTCTGAAACTTATTAACCTGCAATCTCTGCTTAAACGCCGTGAAGTGGCAGATATTATTTTTGCACATGAACTAATAATTGGTAACATCGACTGTCATACACTACTGGAAAAAATCTGTATCAATATTACCCATCGTAACCTTACATCCACTCCTCTTTTCCATCTCGCCCCCCCACCACACTGACTATGGGCAGAACGAACCAATCAATAGAATGCTACGTGCTGTTAATAATAACTCTGAGCATTTCAATTTTAACTGCAATAAATTAACTCTCCGGAACAAACTTCTCCTTAACTATCATACCCACTAAATCTCTTAAATCCCCATATTGTTATTCCTCAATTATACCTATTTTTTCGACCCTATTAATCTTAAGCATAATTTTTAGTATACATATTTTTGTATTCTTATTTGTATTTATTATTTAATAATTAATATTTAATTATTAACTATCTAATTCTAATATGACATATCAATCCAATATTGTGCTTTTTTTTATTATATGACGTAACAATGTAATATTTTTTTAATTTAATTTTAAGTTATCTTTACTCTGTATTGCTTGTATTAAGCCAAATAAATAAATAAATAAATAAAAATTTAAAATTTTACAGAAACACAATTGTTGAGGATAATTATTCTTATAGCATTTTTATGTCTCCAACAATTTGTAATTTAATAAATAAAATGCCAAATGAACAGCAAAGAAAATATTTAATAGATGGTACTTTTTCAATTACTCCTTGTGGTGACATATTCAAGCAAATTCTCATAGTACACATTACTCATGCTGAATATGCAAGTATACATCTTTAAAAACAAAATTTTTGATTACGCAACTTAATTTCTGTCTACGACGCGCCGCCTCGACCCACGCCGCCTCGACCCGCGCCGCCTCTACCAGCGGGCCCGGTGTGCGCGTGGCGCCGTTTTATTATTCCGGTACGCATTAAAAGAAATAATTTATTAAAAGAAATTTATTTGACATGAAACCGACATCAGTACAAATGGATTTTGAAAATGATTTTCAAACTATAAATTTATTTTATATATAAATTTAAAACATTTTAATTTTATAATTTTAAATTTTTTAGACATTTCCTTTTATATATATTTTGATGTCAACCAAAAATGAAAAAGCCTATACAGATGCATTTCAATTTATTAAAAGAAATTTGTTTGACATGAAACCGACATCAGTACAAATGGATTTTGAAAATGGGTTAAGAAATAGTATTAAAAATGATTATCCAAATGCTGTTTTATTGACTTGTTGGTTTCATTATACCCAAGCATTACTGGGTATACTTGTTGGTTTCATTATACCCAAGCATTACGCCGTAATGCTTGTAAGATACCAAACTTTCAAACATATTTGAATACCAACCCAGGAGCTCGAAGACATTTTAAAAAATTTATTTTTTTACAACTTTTTTAAAACAAAGGATTTAATAGCTGGTTACGAAATTTTGAAAAAAACTGCACTTAGTTCTCGATTTGCTCTTAACGATAATTATGAAAGTTTTTTCCAACCATTTATTTCATACTTTGAACGTAATTGGATTTGACAGGTATATTATAATTTATATTTGTTTATTGATTCATTAAAAAATATGCAAGGTGCAGATGCACTATCCGTGTACAAGTTGAAAAGAAGAACTACCAGCTCTGTTGAAGGATTTCGTAGTCAATTATCACTAAAATTGTCCAAAAACGGAAATTTTTCAATTTTTTTAATGTAATATTAGAACAAGATTTTGTAAAAACATCTGAAATGAAAAAGTCAATAGATGGTCATGTTTGATAATATCAGCCTGAAAGGAAAAAAAAGAAAAATCGCAATATTTGCATAGAAAATATTTTAAATAATTTAAATAATGGCACTATTACAATAAATGACGCCTTGAATCAATTTACATGCTACGAAAATATTACATTAAATGAACCAATTAGTGACAACGACAACGCTGAAATTGAACCTAATAATAATAATAATGAAAATGATTCTGAAGATTCTGAACCAATTAGGAATACAAATACAATGTTGTGTGAAATATGTTGTGAAAATGAGAGAACAGTATTATTAATGCCATGTAAGCATTATAAATTATGCACTGCATGTTTCACTAAAATAAAAGAAAAATACGAAAAACAAAAAGTGCCTGTTCTGTGTCCAATTTGTAGACAAATTGTCGAGAACTCCACAACAATATATATGTAAAAAATAATATATATTTACAAAAAGATTAAATGTATATGCATTTAAATATACATATAAATTTTTCTCAATTAATTTTGTAAATTCTTTTGTTTTATCCAAATTTTTTGAATAAAGTTTGCGTTATTTTTCAAATAAATTTTTCATTTTATTATTTTTTATTAAATGAGACATATTTCCATATGGAAAAAAACACGGTGTCACAGGAAGTCACAGGTGAGTCCCTTAATGATTTTATACTAAACAACAATCTATCTATTTGTAACAGAGGCAAAACCCCCACATTTACCTTCCCTTGCTCAGATAGGGACCCGGATTGATAAGATATAATCGACATTACATGTACTAACAATGTCGTGGCACCTATGATAGAAAATTGGAGAATATCCAAAGAGAGATCATTTTCAGATCATAGCTGGATACTCTTCAATATTAACAACCAACAGTCCCAAGCCCTATAAAAACCCCAAAAACACAGACTGGTCTAAGTTCAGATCAATGCTAAAACAAAAATTATTACCCGTAGGCAACAACACCACGCATATAGTAACGGTCGAAGCTCAAGTTCACTAAAGCCATGGAGGTATCCTACAAGGTGTGATTGGATCACCCGAAATAAAAAGTCATTCCCCCCGTGGTGGGATGACAATCTAAACAAACTAAGGAAGGTGACTGGGGATACCTACAATATCGCTATAAGCTAGGTACATGGCAACTCTACAAGGACCGTCTCCGCGAATTGTAACGAAATCAAAATTCCCGAATTTGGGCGCCAACTGTAACATATTCAATTACTTTGATATGTTAGCTGAAGGTAAATTCTGAGGAGAAGAGTTCGGAAGCTGAAAGCGCTGGGCGCCAAGTCTGAGTGACCTAGCCTCAATAACTATATGAACAAGACCAAGAACCAATTTTTTTTTAAACAAAACAAAAACTAATTCTCTTTTCTTTTCTTTCAACTTCCAGGATCATTGGGATTTCCTCCTATTGCCGGCTTATCACAGTCTGTGTACTAAGCCTGTAATATTGCCTGTAATGGTAACTCTTCAATCCAAATCACTTGTTACATAATAACAATTGGATCAAGAGAAGGACATCCTGACTACGCCGGTTCACACAATTTAGTTCCACTAGCCAGCCATGGAAAAATGAAAAAGGAACTACCACAAAATTTTCCGAAGATAATACAAAAAAAAACAACAAATCCAAATACAAACAAATGCCACCCTACGATGCCGCAAAAAAAAACTATGCCACTAAATAAATAAAATAAATAAAAAAATCAACACCATGAAGTTAATTTATAATTTAACAATTTTTTTATTTTTCTATTTAAAAAAAAAAACTTTAAATAAATAAATAGTAACTAAATTTTTTTGAATTAAATGTAATAGCTTCGGCGGCAAAAAAAAAATTACCACGTACTTTTCTATCTGGTGGGGTGGAACTGCTCCGGACATGTCAGGATCAGCGACACCTAAAAAAAATGGTACTGACAAAATATTTTTCTTCTTCTTTTCCAAAAAGTTACCAAATTTTAATAAAAAAAAACTACTTTATAATTCGAAAAGTACAATCTACAACTACAATAAAAAAACCACAAAAAAAAATAAACAAAAATAAATTAACAAAAAAAAAATTCCCTCGATGACGCATATTCTCAGATAAAGGACTGCGGACGATGACAGGAACTCATACTACTCTGGAACACAGGATCATGCAGGAACGAAAAACGAACAAAATTTGAAGTTCGATTCCTTTTCGAATTACGCGCGCGCTGGACACCATTAATTATTATTTAATGTATTTGATTTTAATGTTTTTTTTATTAGAAATTCCAAATCTTTATAATCTTTATTATACTTTTCATATGGTTTTTGTTTTAATTTTTTTATAAATTTTTATATATTGTTATGTTCAAAAGTTTATGGAAATATTATTATATTCTGGCTATAGCCAATCTATATAATATATTTTCCTGTTGAACTGGAAGCGTTGATATATTATTTTGGCCTTTTCCAGTTAAATAATATATTAATTTTAATTAATAAAACTCCAATTTTACTGTTACTATATAGTATGTAAAACTTTATTTGTTCAAAGTAGCTTTTATTATTTAAACATTAACTCTGTACAAAACTTTACTGTTTCGAGAGTTGTTTAATGAAAGCTGAACAAATTTCAACTCTCTCAATTACCAAAAAACCAACGTATTTATAGGCAAATATTAATTTACCGGCCTTTGTTTACATAAAAATGTAAACGAACTTTGATTCAAATATAATAATACAATTTACTATTGAGCAATCGTCACTCAATAATAATTATAATTAATTGTAATTGTTCATACCCAAAATTTGCATACACTGCATAAATGCGCACTAAGCATTATTTATTATTTGTTAAGTTTATTAACTTTATGACATAGTTAATAAATATAAATAATATATTTAGTATTATTGCGCAATGCCAATGCGTGTGCAAATATATTTTGTGGTATAAAAATAAAATACATTATTTATTACTAGGACGGTGTTTTTATTCCACAACACCTCCCCTTTTCAAGTACAAAAAATGGATACATTTTTTGGATGTATGGTAATTCAGAATTTCTCAATCTATTCAGCTTTTGGTATACATTTTTTTTTGTTGTAAATTTTTTCTTAATTTTTATTAACTTATTTTCTATTTAGTTTATTTTCCATATAAACCCTTTTTTTCACAATATTTAATATATAAATTTTAAAATTGTTATAGTTATACCATCTATATATCAATTTCTTACATATTTATTTATACTTCTTTTTTCTTTTTAATTTTCTTAATCAATTTTTTTTTTTTTATTCAATATTCAAATTATTATCTTTCCTTTTCAACACTTTTCAATAAATCTTTTTTTACATTTATATTTATTTTCCTTTTATTCTTTCTTTAAACATTTTGTTTTAAATTTTAAAACTGAATATTATACCCCCAAAACTTAAAATTATATTTATTATGTTGTATTACTAAAACTACATTAATTTATATAAAAAAATGAATTTGATTTTAAAATTTTCACCTAAAAATATGCACCTAAATAATTTAATTAATTATTTATAACAATAGTGTATATATAAGTATAAGTTTCCCAAATAATTATTATTGAAATATAAAAACTAAACTAGGTTTAGAATTTAACATATTACAAAAATCATTATTTCGAATTTCTTCTGATTAATAAAATTTTAGGCATGCTTTCTAAAATATTTATAATTCCGTGGAATTATTGTAGGACTATATTTACGAGTTTTGTGCGCATTTGTTAGCGAACAATTTTCTTTCAATTTTTCCTTTACTATTTGTATTTCAGTATTTTGAGTTAAATTATTTATTTTTACAATAAAATTTGTATTAAAGTTTGTCCCTTTTTGACTCTTTTCCTTTTGTTGAATAAATTCTGCTTCTATTTTTTCTGCGTGCTTTTCAATATACTTTTCTGTATTTTCATTAAATTGTATTATTTGATAAATTTCCTGCTGTGGAACTATACTCGGTTTAAGTTCCGAAAGTAACATTTCTTCGTTTTTATCCTGTACTTCTTCATTGTTATATAAAAGTCTAATATGACTTAATGCTTCTTCCGAATTTTCTTAATTTTTATGTATTTTTTTATTCTTACTTTTGTTATTTCTACATTGTTTTTTTACGTTGCTTATAGTTTTAGTTTTTTCATGCTGTATTTATATAACAGTTCCAAATTCTATTTTTTCTTCCTCCAATGCTTTACTCTCTTCTACTACATTACGTTCTTCTACTACTTCGGTTTGCTTCATTTTATTTATTTCTAAAATTACACTGTTGTTTTCTAATTTATTTTCTACACAACAATTTACTGGATTTAACTTATTTTCCATTTCTTTTAAAACTGGTTTTTTGAATGCCGAATTCATCAATACTAAATTGTTTGGGTAGCACCCAAGCGTGGTACTATTGCAAGCTTGGAATGAACGTAAATTTACTTCAGGTTTCCTAATTGGGGTTTTAACAAAAGGAACTTCTATCGCCTTTTGCTCATTTATGGTACTCGAAATTTCCTGTAATTTTGACGTACCCTGAATATTGCATTTTTTATATAAATTATTATAATTAGAACTACCATCTCTGGGTATTCTTTTCTCCATATTAATTACTTTACATTCATTATCTATTTCATTATTACTACAAAATTCTTCATTACAATTTCTCAATGTTTTACTATGCCCCTGTGGCGTATTATATGCAATATTTTTATTACTTTTTTCCTCAATTTTAAATGAATTTCTCTTCATTATGATAACCTGAGCTCCATTGTCCTTTGAAAGCTTTACTTCGTCTATTTTTGATATATTCATTGGTAATACAGTATTTTTCTGTAAATTTTGTCTTCTTAATAACATAATGTTGGGGGATGATTCAGGGCGTTTTGATTCATCCTTTATTAAAGCACGCGATTCGTATTTTTGCTTAGCAGGGCAGTGAAATATACTGTGTCCTGGGCGGTCACACCATTCACAATTTGGCGCCACTTTATTTTCTCTATATGCTATACAAAAACGGCTAGTATGGCCTAGTTCTCCATAACTATAACATTTTAAATTATTTTTATTTGTTCAATAATTATTATTTTTATTAGTTGCACTAAAATTTCTATTGTAGCTATTTATATTGTTCGTGTAATTTATTTTTTGATTTCGTTCCGAGTTCCTTTGGAAATTTTGAAGTCCAGAAGAATAATTTTCGTTATTGAAATTATTATTATTTTCATTTTTATGATAACCTGTCTTTTGATCATCCATTTTTATTAATAATTTCTTTAATAATGTAGAAATAACATTTTCGCTTGACAGATTTTCTGTTGAGTTGCTCAATGTGTAGTTTTCCCTAGCGTATTCGATCGCCTTTTTTACTGCTATGTTTAAATTTGAGCAATTTTGTGATCTCACATAAAATTTCAATTGTTCCGAACATAATCCTCTTATTTTTACAATAGAAATTTTAGTGCAAACTGCGTTTTGCTACTTTCGTCATTTCCTCTTTTAGAACCCTACCCTCACCTGGGTAAGTGTTTTCTACCATAATTGTGTAGGCCTCCAGCTTTTGCAAGAGTCTACTTCCAAAATTTTCTACTGTTTCATCCTGTCCTTGATAAAATTCCTCCAATTCCCTGGCTAATTGAGGAAGGTCCTTAAAAGGTACAAAGTAATCACACAAAACATTTTTAAATTCCTCAAAATCTATAATATTTTTATGCTGGAAAAGAGCATTCGCTTTTCCTTTTAATTTACTTCTTATAAGATTGTTTAGAACAAAACTTCTTCCCCTAAATTCAGTTACATAATAAGCTTCTCCTGCCAGATATAGAAAATTTTGTAAATCCAGAGTCGGATTCTCTCCTGACCCTGAAAATACTGGTACTTGTACTAAAAAAGTTTCAAATGCCTCAGTGACGGACAGCATTCCGTTGCTAAAAGACATTTTTTATATAAATTCGAAAGCTACATGAAACACATAAAATTTTTGAACAACCCCATATTACCAAACTAAAAAAAT